>JAVKPL010007039.1:0-28332 GCA_032173675.1 Gastrolobium villosum
TGCATAATTTTAATTTCCACTTATAGGTTCTGGCTAGTTTCTTACCGCAATTAGTAACACTTTGAATAATTCTCTGCATGTGGATTCAATTTATCTTACCGTGAAATCGGAGAAGGGATTGAGTCGCAGAATCATCGTTTGCTATGCCTTAATGCCCACTAAAATTTTCAAATTAAAAAAACATGGTTAATTCTTTGCCTTAATATAGCTAAGAGTCTAAGACCCTTTCTATTTTTTAGGCTAACTCTTCACGTAAATTCTTACAATTCATCAACCCCGCGACATCACGAGCACTATAAAAGCCACCATTCACACAAACAATTCTCATCTTCACCGACACTCGTTTCTTTTATGCCCTGCTAGTTAACTAGTAGTACTTTACACCAAAAAGTTTAATAGCAGTGCTACTTGCGATTCAAATTAATTAAACGAAGAAGGAAATAACATACATAGGATTGATTTGAGATGGCTCCGAAAACTAGTTCTTCGCTTGCCATTTTCCTCTTTACTCAATATTCTCTTCTTTGCACAAACCAAAGCCCCCGAGCCCGCATAAACCAAATCCCCCAAAACCACCAAAACCCGATCCTTCAATTTCATCGTGCCCTCGTGACGCACTTAGACTCAGTGTATGTACGAGTGTGCTAGATGGGAACTTTAACTTCTCAATGGGACCGCAAAAGACACCTTGCTGCTCTTTCTTCGAAGGACTAGCTTCTTTTGACGCTGCTGTCTGCCTCTGCACTGCCCTTAAAGCAAATGTTTGTGGCATTAATATCAACATTCCAGTCTCATTTACCTTCCTTTTCAATTTTTGCTCAAAGAAAGCCCCAAGCGATTTCCTGTGTCTGCCTGACAATTAAGGATTTCGTATCTTTTAATTTGCTTAATTATTCGCCCTTGCTCTTGCACTGTCTTTCGGCTTCTTTTTTCAATCAAGTGAGTGTATGTCATTCTTGCGTACATGCATGGATGATTAAGTGTTCGTCATCCCTTCCCTTCTTTACATGTTTATTTACGTAATAAAGTGTAAGGAAACGAATGGTTTATGAACTATTGAGTGTTCTATTATTTTTATTTTTTTTGTAACTTGAGAAATGAATCAAATAAAAAACTTTCCAATCTCAATCTATGTTTCGTTTAATTTGCTAGAGATTTAGGTGTTCACTAATGTAAGGCAATTTTAGTTTGTTCTACTTCTATCGACAACATAGTTTATTTTGACCTTCCCTCGGGCATATGAAATGGATCAAGTCTTAGGAATTGAAAGAGTAATCTTTGTACACAATATTATATCCTTATGCTTGCAAATATGCAAAGAGATTACTTCCTGCATTTAAACATGTGTCCTTCCACTTCTCCAAGCTTGCCCTTTTTATATAACTTCTATTTATATAAATTTAATTGAAGTTGTTCAATCCCCATTAACCAGTACCGTTAATGACTAGTTGATCAGATTTATTAACATTGATTCAAAGGTTTGGTACTTTTCGAGGTTCAAGCTATCTGAGTACTTCAACACATGCATTATGGTTATCAGGACGTTTAGGGTTATAATGATGTTAAGCCCAATTTTTCAAAATATTTTTTTAAAAAAAAATTGTGATGAAGAAGAGTTTTTTAGAAAAAAATATGATTGAAAACATAATTTATTTTATTTCCACTGAGAGAACATATATATTTAATAAATAAGAGGGGTGTTTTCTAGAAAAAAGAAAAAGAAAAAAAATAGAGGGACATTATATTTACAATCTCTTTTCGCTTACAACATCTTATAACCAAATCTTAATCATTGATTTATGTCAATCTAACGGTTATAATTTATTAAGTCATACTTATTAATTAATTATTAATTCTCAATAAATTATAATTATCGTATTGGTGAAAATCAACGGTTAAAAATTGATTGTAAAATGTTGTAAATATAATCTTTCTCAATAAATAATTACATAATTTTAATAACACATTTTATGTGGTATTTTTTTTCCGGTAAACTTATATGGTATTTATTTAATAAATAAATAGTGACAATTAAAAGAAATTCTTATTTTTATCAATTTCTATTCCTGATCTAATGGTTCATTCAATGGAACAGATAAATAAATCGATTTAATTTATCAAATATTATTTCTTGGACAATAAAACTATTTTTGGAAACCAACCCACCCGAAAAAAATTTGTTGGGACGCTTGATCTCCATGATCCTGTTTACACTATATATAATATTTGCCCATTTGTTGAAAATTTGAATACACTTATTCAAACATGAAGCACGTGCTGATATTAAAAGGGATGATCATGCTGCAGCTGCAACTAAGTGATTCAGTTTTCTGTTTTATGTCACGTGTTCTTTGTGTATCAGCTTATATAAGTTAGTTAGCAGTTCCGGATATCTAGGGACTTAGTTATTTTCTGTTATGTAACTACTTAGCCTTGAAGCTTCACATAGGTTTATGGGCCCAGTTTTATGGGCTTTCTTTTCTCCTTAACTGAGCTGTATAAATTGGTGCTAGTTGCATCAAGTGTATTTTTTCAAGAATCATTTTTACGAAATTAAGAAAGTTAGGGGGCGTTTGGTTGGTGGATTTTGTGGAGAAAGATGGGTAAATTGGAAGTGGAATTGTTGGTCAACCATGTTTGGTTGGACAGCTTTCAAACTTGGTTATGTAAATCACTTCCCTAGTTCTCCCGTTTGCATGTCTATCTGAAACGAAAAACTTGGCCAAATAATCCCACTTCATGTGTGGTATTTCAACTTATCTAGCTATTTGCTGACATAGTGAAAGCATGCGAAAGTGAGAAGACTTCATGTCTGGTATTTGCTGACAAATTTTAGCAGTAGTTCCACTCAATTTTTCTTTACTACTCTGTGTAGAAGACCCATGCCAAGACGAAGGGTATGATGGCGGCGGCGAGCAGAATCCGAACCAAGGTATTGTTGAACTGTTCCAGAATAAGACTCCAAATAGACTCGCCCTTGTGCTTCTCAAGTTTGTTCGAGCCAAGATCCAGCGCCGATTCTCAACCTCGTTGCTATTCAACCCCGATTTTACTCTCACCTTGAAGTGTTCCTCGCCTTTGTTAGGGATGGTACCGGTTGCATGCTCTAATGTGAAACCATTGTAAGGACCAACCCCTACTTCGAGCAACCCATCACGAATCGCGGATTGCCATGTCTTGAGCTGTGGACTCCATAATGGAAGTGGTTCGGGTGATGGCGTTGGAAGGTTGGGTTTGTCAAGTATGCGGTGATGATGGCTCAAGTATGTGGTGATAATATGCCGAAAAAATGTATATTTTCCCAAAAATTTTAAAATTAGGGATATTTTCGTAATTGTCACTTATTTCCCCTTCTATATTTTACCTCAAACCAAACATAGACTTTATAAATCTTACCTGATTTGCCCATCTAAATTTTTTTCAATCAAACAACTTTTTTTACATTTTCCTACCAAACTCATTTTCCAACCATTTCTCTATTAATTACATTTCCCTAATATTCAAAAAATTTCTCCTCAACCAAACGCCCCCTTAAAACACTTTCTAAAGCTTTATGCGTGATTACCGCAGGATCTCGTTGATCAGCTATATATCAGACATCCAATACAAATGTAATCACCGTTTGATCGATAAGATTAATTGATGCCAACAAAATGAATAATACTTAATGCTTAAAGATACAGTGTGATGCTCTCCGGCAAGTATACCGATCGCACAAGTAATAAAGTGATAAGAAAAGTTCGTCTCCACAGGGATTGAGATCGAATATCAAATAAATTTTCTCTTAAGGAATGGAAGATTTCAAATAGGGTTTGTGTGACAAATATTGTCAAATCGAGTGAAATTAAAAATAAAGACTTGTTTTTGTGTTTTTAGATTGAAAAAATAAAACAATAAAATTGAAAATTGATTTGTAGAAAAATATGAGAAAAGCATTGTAGCCAGGGTTCATTCACCAAATGATCCCCGCTTTTTACTCCGGATTGATTTATAATAATCATTTATATAATCACTCAGATAAATTATCATCTAAAAAGATTTAGTAGTTAACCCTCAATTCCTTGCAAGGTTAACCCTTTAATCCCATGAGAAACCCCAATTCCTTGCAATGTTTCTCATGGGATCAAGCAATGGGCGCGATAATTTAAGCATCTGCAATCGTATACACGTCTATTCCTAGCACGTATACAGATTATTATCTTACCCCTTTCCAGATCAAAACCCCAATATTCCTATCTAGGGTGTTGATCCTCAGAATATCCCCAACTATCAGATTGATCAATTCTAACAAAGGGAATATAAAATTCGCACAGAGTAAAGATAAAGATAATTATATAAATTAAAAACCACAAATCAATCCTTCATGTCAAAGGTTCACATATGGATCGTGACCCTGACTACAATAAAAATGATCTAGCCGATCAACATACTGATCGCTGATCTAAAAATAAACATAAACTAAAAATAAAAGAGAAAGAAAAAGAAGATGAAGAACGAAGAACGCGAAGAACTCCACAGCTGCCCCTTTCTTCTCCCGGTCCAGATCTGAATCTCAACCACCTGTATCTGTGTTCTTTTTTTCTTCCAATCTGCAAAGTCTGCTAACCTAATTGCATAAAAGGTCCCTTTTATATTGTTTTCTTCTCGTTCCAAAAATGCCCCTCAAAAACACGGAGATTCGTCCCGCAAACCGGCGCCGGTTGGCGCCGATTTGGCGCAAGTCGGCGCCACGCTACTGCCAGAGTTAAAAACTGGAACAAATTGCTCGCAAAGTGGCGCTAGTTGGCGCCACTAGGCGCCACCAAAAGTCACAAAATATTATGGCGCTGGTAGGCTTCAATTTGGCGCTATTTGGCATGGAAATGGCGCCAAGTAGTGCCACTTTACTGCCATTTCTTTTGATTTTCCAAAATCCGGCGCCGGTTGACGCCATAGTGGTGCCAGTTAGCGCAACTTCCAAAGTACCGCTGTGCAGTTCGGAAACTGGCGCGGGTGTGCGCCAATGTGGTGCCGGTCCGCGCCATGTTGTAGTGTGTTGCACCCGTGTAGAATTGCATTACATGCATTTTATATTTTTCACTTCTTTTCCCTGTAAAAATACAACTAAAAGGTGAATATTATTGACATAGAAAGAATCAATATAATTAGCAAATATGTATTTAAATTGCTCTCTTATAACTCTATTCTTGTCAATTTTAACATAGAAAAATCACACTTGCCAGAGGCACATCAAACCATTCCCAGATTTAAACGTTGCTGTCCCCAGCAATGTAAAAGACTTAATCCAGGAAATATTCGCTTAATCCAACATAACAATCATAAACACTATCAGATACAATATGTCATGCATGCCTGACTCAATATCATGAACTTCCAATAATGCCATCAGCTTCTTAAATATATAAGTCTACATTAATTACCCCTCACACAGATAAATAATGTTCACTCAACACTCAGTGTTTAAGGGTATCATAAGCACTCAATTACTCAAAGCTATAACACTACCATATGCTTGATTATATTCTCAAAAATTCTTAAAATTGAAGAATCAAACACATGCATCAATTGATCAAAAGGACTTCACAGGTTGTAACTTGGTCGGGGTAATAGGTAGGAAAATTTGGATAGTAGCTCAAACAACAAAAAGAATGAAAACTGATATTATTTCACTTTTAACAGATTCAATCAATTGTTTTGCTCCACTAACATTCCCACAGAATTTCGGGAATTAATTCCTTCCAACCACCTTTTATTTTTTTCCTTTTTCTTGCTTTTCACTTTACCCTTTTTCATTTTGCCCTTTCTCTCTCTTTTTTTTTTATCCCTTAATTACTTGACCATTGTGGAGCTTACCTCAATTTCTTTATTTTATTTTTAACACATTCAATAATTCAATCTCAACTAAGGTAAGTCCTATGAATATTGGCTAAGCCATTAATCAGGCCACAGGTCATTTTACAACAAATCAGTTCAGGCTCAAAGGGCTAGCAAGGGAGAATTTCATACAGGTGGGCTATTTTAGCCAATAGCTAATGAGAACAAAATGTCTTTATCATATCAATCAATGCATGCATCACAGAGAAACAAATCAAGTTCTAGAGTATTACAACAGTGAGGCCTTTCAACAAAAATTTTAGTGTTTAGGCTCAAGACCTCACAACTATGGTATCAATGCAGACTTAAGAAAATTGACTTCAGACATTATCAGAATTCACAATCTTAATTCAGACAAACGAGCAATCATGCAATCTAATTATTCCTATGCAATGTTATGTCAGAAAGTCATACAATATATTCCAAGAATTTAATCATGTACATTAAAAAGATAAGCATATTTAAACCTGGGATTTGTTCAAAACACACATTTTTTTATTTATTTTAAAAAAAAATTAATGGCACACCAAATAACTATAAAAATAACTAAGAAAATTAAAAGAGTTAGAATATCTCCCCTGATAGAAGAATTGCAGTTCTAAGGTGCAAGCCTACCATTCCCAGATTTAGAGCATTGTTGTCCTCAGCAATAATTAAACCCCAAGAAGGAAGAAAATCCTGCACAATAGAACAAATAATGGCATATAGAAGAAACTATAATGCACACATTAAAACATCAGAGAAAAATATACCAACACAAAATAACTTAAAAATACGAAACAAAAAAAAAAACTAATATACAATATCTCCATCAGCAAGGAGATAAGATCAGCCCTCCATGTCATCCCCCTCAGCAGTGTGGGATGACTCAACAAATGAAAGATCTGGTGGTACTGGTTGCCTTGGTGTATGGGACCACCATTCCCAGATTTGATCCAAACCATGGATCCATGTTAAGAACTCTTTGAAGCTTTGATTTTTCCGAGAGATAGAGTCTCGGTGTCTCTTGTCAAACTTCAGCTCTCGGTGTCTCTTCCAACTTGTATCAAAGAAGTTCACTACTTCCTTTCTTCTTACCTTCTTCTTTGTAGGAGTACGCCTCTCTTGAAGCGTTCTCACCTCTTTGACATCATCATTTAAATTTTTAAGAAGATCTTTCACTTCCACTTTTGGGTTACCATCTTCTTTGGCATCATCTTTTAAATTTTGAGGAAGCTCAACCGCTACATCTTGTTCTTCCTTTACAACTTCAAGATTAAAACAATCGTCTTTGTGAGAAGACTGTTTTAAAGAATCAAAGACATGGATAGTAACGGTTTCATCATTCATTCTTAGCTCTAGTTTCCCGCTTTCCACATCAATCAGTGCACGAGATGTAGCTAAGAAAGGTCTACCCAGCAAAAGTGGCATTTCAGCTCCTCCTTCCATATCCAACACTACAAAATCAGCAGGGAAGATGAACTTGTCTACCTTCACAAGAACATCTTCTATTATTCCACTAGGCTTTCTCACAGACTTATTAGCAAGTTGAAGAGATGCCAAAGTGGGTTTCAAATCAGTAATCCCCAGAGATTTACAAACAGACAAGGGCATTAGATTTATACTTGCCCCAAGATCACACAAGGCTCTACCAAATTTGGTGTTCCCAATTTCAATAGGAATATTGAAGCTCCCTGGATCATGACGCTTAGGCGGGAACTTCTTTGTAATTATAGCACTACACTCTTCAGTGAGTGTCACCGTTTGGTATTCCTGCAACTTGTGCTTTCTTGACAAGAGGTCCTTCATAAACTTGGCATAATTTGGCATGCCAACCAAGGCTTCAGCAAAAGGGATATTTATATGCAATTTCTTGAAAATATCAAGAAATCTGCCGTATTGTTGCTTTTGAGCATCCTTATTGAATCTGCCAGGATAAGGTGCCATGGCTCGCACATATTCAGGATTCAGCTCAAACTTCTTCTTTTCAGCAACAATATGAGGCTCTTTTTCTTCACCTTTCTGAATAGGTGTCTGTACATCAGAAGGGATCTCCTCTTCTTTTTCTGGCTCCTCCACCACCTTACCACTTCTAGTTGTGATAAACATACAATCCTCCTTGGAATTTTTAAATGTGTTACTAGAGGAAGTGCCTGGATTTTTATCAGCAACTTGCTTAGCCAGCTGGCCAATTTGATTCTCTAAATTCCTGATAGAAGCATTCGTGTTTTTAGTAGTGGCCCTAGTCTCTTCCATGAAGGCATTGGAGTGTTGGGCCATTTGTCCAACTAATCTTTCCAAATCAGAAGGCTCCTTAGCTTGGACTGGTGGAGGCTGCAAGTAGTTGTTGGAATTGTAATCCAGTCCTGTGCCTTGAGTTCTCCTCTGAAAATTGTTATTTCCAGAAGGGAAATTATGATTCCTAGGAATGTTTCTTGGTGGAGACCTTTGCTCGTACCATACTCCGTTCACCTGCACTTGTTGAGGAGAGTCAGAAGATAACAAAGATGAGCATTCATTGGATTCATGCTCACCCTTGCAGTGTTCACAAACCACAGATGCAACTTGCATAGTGGAAAGTTGCATCTTGTCCAGCTTTGAGGTCAAATTTGCTAGCTGTTGTGCTAACAATTTATTTTCAGCTAGAACTGCATCATTGTTATCCAGGTGTAGAATACCTCTCTTAGGCTTGGCTGTCAAACCTTCATTTTCATTGGCAGCCATTTTTTCTATTAACTCAAGAGTCTCATTTGCTCTCAAGGATTTGATGCTACCACCTGCTGCACCATTCAGCACCATTCGAACTTCAGGTTTACACCCATTGAAAAAAATTCGGACCTGATCACCATTAGTTATGGGGTAATGAGGACATCTCCTCATTAGATCTTTAAACCGGTTCCAGGCTGCACACATTGTTTCACCCTCAGCCTGAGTGAAATTGGTGATATCATTCACCATTTGGTTAAACCTTTCCATGGAAAAGAACTCAGCAAAGAATTTGTTTGATAGACTCTCCCATGATGGAATACTTCTTGCTGGTTGCCTTTCCAGCCAATTCAAGGCTTTCCCTTTAAGAGCAAAGGGAAACAGTCTCAGCCTGACTGCATCATTGGACACCTGGGGGTGTTTAGTGGAGTCACAGATCATCAGAAATCTGTCAATGAACCTGTGAGGGTCCTCATCAACCTCTCCACCAAACTGAGCACGCTCTACCAACTGAATATTGGCAGACTTGAGCTCCCAATGGTTGTTCCCCACTTCTGGATGAACAATGCTTGAATTTGGTCTGTGGAATGCTGGTGTAAGGATTGTATCCATGAGTGGATTGTCCACTTCATCATTGTTCCCAGCCATATCTGCACTCTCTTTTATTCAAATAAAAATAAAAATAAATAAAATAAAAATATTCACAAATCCAATCTTAAAGATCAAAGATTATATGATATCAGAAACGCCAATCCCCGGCAACGGCGCCAAAAACTTGATGCTATCCGGCAAGTATACCGATCGCACAAGTAATAAAGTGATAAGAAAAGTTCGTCTCCACAGGGATTGAGATCGAATATCAAATAAATTTTCTCTTAAGGAATGGAAGATTTCAAATAGGGTTTGTGTGACAAATATTGTCAAATCGAGTGAAATTAAAAATAAAGACTTGTTTTTGTGTTTTTAGATTGAAAAATAAAACAATAAAATTGAAAATTGATTTGTAGAAAAATATGAGAAAAGCATTGTAGCCAGGGTTCATTCACCAAATGATCCCCGCTTTTTACTCCGGATTGATTTATAATAATCATTTATATAATCACTCAGATAAATTATTGTAAGAACCCGCACCGCTAATTAAGGTAATTAATGAATTAATTATGATAATTAGGAAATGATTCCATAATTGACCTTAATAATTATTAATGGGCTTAGATAATTATATTGAGCGAGTAAAAATGCTGAAAGTCGTTTTTCGGAAGAAAAGCGCAGATACCGGTTCTGCTACTCAGTATAAATGCGTACCGGAAAAGTATCCCGGAAAATTATAACGAATGCATGATAATTACTAGAATATTATGTAGGACATGTAAAACAAGTTTCAAGTCAAAATGACGTAATCTGATGCCAGAACTGATACTGGCTATGGAAAAGCGCGTACAGGAAAGGTGCTCCGAAAAATAAAATAAAAATATGACAAATCTTAGAAAAATATCTAGGTCTAGATTCCAAAGTTTGAGATCAAGATCTTTTACTTTGCTATTAAGGCTAATACTGCGTGTTTAAGTGGCTTTGGCTATATATATGCATATTAAGGGCACATTGCCCTAGAAAACCAACTTCCTGCGTGGCTGCTTGGGGGCTGGTCAGCTGGAGCTTTGTTTTTGAGCTCTCTTCTCCACCTTGTGGCCAAGTTACTACATTTCTTGATTTCCTTCACATTCTCCTTCTTGTAAACACTTGTGAGTGGCCTTTTGAGTGTGAGAGGTGGTAGTTCCTGTATGTTGGGTTGCTGGTTGTGAGGTTTTTGATTCTGAGTTTGAGAGTTGGAAGGAGAGTCATCTTGTTCTTGAGTTGTGAAGCCTCAAAGAGCTTCCTTTATGTTGAAAGGGCCAAGCTTTGCACCATTTTCGTACACCTTGGTGTGGCCTGAGTTGTGGAGCTTGTGGAGAGCTCCAAGAGCTTCATACCTCTGTCCATTTCTGTCTTAAGCCTTGGGGTAAGTTATCTCACCATGATCATGAGTTTATCTTGCTTAAAGGTGGTGTCTTGGCATGTAAAAGGTTAAAATGAAGTAACCAACACATAAGTGAACTCATTTATGCTTAAAGATGCATGCTTTAACGTGTACATGTGTTAAAAGTTGGATATTTGGGATGGATATTCACGAAATGCAGAAACTGCATTCTGTCGTGAGATATCCGGATATTTGTCGAACAGATATCCGGATATCAGTATCTGGATATGGTATCCGGATATTGATATCCGGATATGGGATCTGGGTATCCGGATATGACATATCCGGATATGTCCAGTGTGATATCCGGATATGGAATATCCGGATATACCCCTTCTGATATCCGGATATCCTGGGTTTGCGCAGACAGTAGCTGTACTGTATGAACAGTAAGCTATTGGATGTGTGTGGACCCAAGTTTAAGGAAGTTGAACTTCTGTAATTAATGAACTAAGTCAGAATCACATGATTAAGGACTTATGACTTTGATGGAAGCCTTAAGATGTAAAATGTAAAGGAAATGCGTAGTCTTTATGTTGTATGCTTGTGATGCATAAATATTGATGTATTAATGGTCCATATCAGATTGTGATACTGCTGTTTGTGGACTTGTGAGTGGTTGGACTCTTGGCTTGGATAGCTAGCTTGCAAGGTAAGCTTTCGTGTCCTCGGTTTAGCCATTTTGTTGTTCCACCATGTCCCATGGGGATGGGTTTATGCATGCTGTGTTACATGCTTTATTATTTTGGAAATGCTGTTGAGCTATTTATATGCAATGAGCTTTTATGAGATGCATGTGGTGTCCACCTAGACGGCAATCCTGAGTATGTAGTACATACAAGATGGAGAAGCTGTGGGTGAGGTGCAGGTAGTATCCATGTACTCATGTAGGCATAGACGTATTCCTACATTTCTCTGGCCAGTAGATTTGATAAACACACATGGCATGATTAATTGCTGCATCGCATGATTTTGGAACTTATATTGTAATACTGTTTTTGAACTTATATTACACATGTAAGTGAGCTTGGGGTGAAGACTCCTTGAGGACCCCTTGTCTTACTGAGATTTCTTGTTAGAGATCTCACCCCACGTTTGGGGACGCTTATTTCAGGATCAGGTAATGTTGAGGGCTCAGGCGGCAGGAGGCCCGAGCTGAGTTGATAGTATGATTTGCTGTTCTGCTGGATTGACTGCTGTTATGTTATGTTTTCCGCTTTATTTATGTTATCATGTTGAGACTGTTTGTGGGCATTGTTGCCTTATTTGGTGAGCATGGGGTTTGTCCATGCCACATGGTTTGACTATGTCTTTTAATTCGATGTTATAATTAAAGTATCAGGATTTTGACTCAGGCTGCATGTTGTAGTCCTGTGGTTTTAGATACTCACATTATATTTATGTACGAGGTATTCAGTTAGTTGTCTTGCAATTTACGTACAGACAGTATTTTTATGAAAATGATTAAGTAATCAAGTTGGTTAAGTTAATGACGTCATAATTGAATTAAAGAAAAAGTTATTCCGCATTTTAATTAAGCGTGGCTTAATACGATAGTGTGTTAACAATCCGGGTTAACACGGGCTGTTACAATTATCATCTAAAAAGATTTAGTAGTTAACCCTCAATTCCTTGCAAGGTTAACCCTTTAATCACATGAGAAACCCCAATTCATTGTAATGTTTCTCATGGGATCAAGAAATGGGCGCGATAATTTAAGCATCTGCAATCGTATACACGTCTATTCCTAGCACGTATACAGATTGTTATTTTACCCCCTTTCCAGATCAAAACCCCAATATTCCTATCTAGGGTGTTGATCCTCAAAATATCCCCAACTATCAGATTGATCAATTCTAACAAAGGGAATATAAAATTCGCACAGAGTAAAGATAAAGATAATTATATAAATTAAAAACCACAAATCAATCCTTCATGTCAAGGGTTCACATATGGATCGTGACCCTGACTACAATAAAAATGATCTAGCCGATCAACATACTGATCGCTGATCTAAAAATAAACATAAACTAAAAATAAAAGAGAAAGAAAAAGAAGAAGAAGATGAAGAACGAAGAACGCGAAGAACTCCACAGCTGCCCCTTTCTTCTCCCGGTCCAGATCTGAATCTCAACCACCTGTATCTGTGTTCTTTTTTTCTTCCAATCTGCAAAGTCTGCTAACCTAATTGCATAAAAGGTCCCTTTTATATTGTTTTCTTCTCGTTCCAAAAATGCCCCTAAAAAACACGGAGATTCGTCCCGCAAACCGGCGCCGGTTGGCGCCGATTTGGCGCAAGTCGGCGCCACGCTACTGCCAGAATTAAAAACTGGAACAAATTGCTCGCAAAGTGGCGCTAGTTGGCGCCATTTTGGCGCCACTAGGCGCCACCAAAAGTCACAAAATATTATGGCGCTGGTAGGCTTCAATTTGGCGCTACTTGGCATGGAAATGGCGCCAAGTAGCGCCACTTTACTGCCATTTCTTTTGATTTTCCAAAATCCGGCGCCGGTTGACGCCATAGTGGTGCCAGTTAGCGCCACTTCCAAAGTACCGCAGTTCGGAAACTGGCGCGGGTGTGCGCCAATGTGGTGTCGGTCCGCGCCATGTTGTAGTGTGTTGCACCCGTGTAGAATTGCATTACAGGCATTTTATATTTTTCACTTCTTTTCCCTGTAAAAATACAACTAAAAGGTGAATATTATTGACATAGAAAGAATCAATATAATTAGCAAATATGTATTTAAATTGCTCTCTTATAACTCTATTCTTATCAATTTTAACATAGAAAAATCACACTTGCCAGAGGCACATCACAGTGTCACACATATACATTCTATTTGATTTGTTACAAATATATGGCTTGTATTGTTGCTGAATCTGGCCATACGGAACAAGGTCAGGCCTTGACAAAAGACAAGTATACAAACATAATTAAAAAATAGTAAAGGAAATCAATAATTGAGCTTGCACAAGATTCAAACAATCTTCAGATCACAAGTGCTATAGTAGCACCAAAGATTTATTCTCTATTTTGGTGGCATCATTGGCGTGTCTGAATATATATCTCTTCCGAAATTCAACAAGGCAGATTTTCTGACATTCTATGATGCAATTTAAGTTTTGTATTTTTTGTGTTTCTATTTATGGTCAATGTGTAATTTTAGTTTTTCAATAATTTTTTACACGAACTTAATATTTATCTATTTTATTTATAAAATCAAGTTCTTCCATTAATTTCTCTCTACCGGCCTAATAATATCCCTAATTTACTCAAATAATTAGGGATTTAGCTAGGATGGATGTAGGATGATAAATGATTTGAACTGTTCCGAATCTCGAAATTTGATGAAATTAGAAAAATTATATGTAAGAAGCAAGGTTAAAATTTGGAAAAGGGAAAAAATTTGGATTTATTTTATTTTATTTTATTTTGAGTGAATTCTGATATCTTGATGAAAATTTAAAACGGTTTAATCAGTTTAATTGATTTGTGGGTTTTTCGTTAGGTGGGTACCAATCAATGAAAAACACTGTTACCCACCTAAAGTAGATTACCGATCCATCCAGCTCAATTGCAAAATATTTCAACCAAAGATATATTAGAAAACACATTGTTTTCCCATTAACATGTGCATGCAAGTAATTAAGAAGAGAAAGAATCATTTAATCACATACTAAGTTATTGGGTTTGAATTGTTTTGTTAGTGCCATGCTTGAAGCTTAGGACTTTGCCAAGTGATGGGATCTGGGGAAAAATAACAGTTTAAATATATTCCTTATCTATGAAGTAATTGGAGGGAACTCAGTCCAATAATGTTTCAATGGATGGCGCTAATCAATTAGTTATTGGCAACTCAAGCTTGACCTAAAATTAAATAAAATTTTTCACCAAAAAAATAAAATAAATTTGACATATTTTTTATTCAAAAAGATTCACATAACATTTAACCAATAACAAATAATATGTTAAATAAAAATGCAATTATGATCATAAATAAACTTGGCCAAACGGTATCTTGAAAAAATAAAATAAAAAATAAAAAGCAGACAATAACCGGCCATTGATATAGAATAGTATCAACGTGACTTCATGATAAGGTGGTTGAAAGAAAATTCAAATAGCCAACTGATTCTGGACCTCAAGGATGGTGGTTGCGGAGTCCCTGAGCCTTTGCGCCTCCTCTTCTGTCAAGTGCACATTGGTTACACCCAAAACCCCTCCTCTTCCAAACTGTGCTGGCAAGCTAAGGAACACTTCTCCACAATTGATCTCATAAAGGGAAATATTTTATATGGTCGACGACTACTGAATTTTTTGGCACTCCCTCTCACAACACTAATTTTTTCTTTTCTCTTTTATCCATGTTATTTTCTCTCTTTTCCAATTTTACCCTCATATTTACACTAAGGACCACCCAAAAAATGGTGGTCCCGGTTCAGAATAAATAATCTCCAAGCGGATATATTTAATATGGTCTAGGACCACCGAATCTTTTGGTGCTCCCGCTCACAACATTAATTTTTTCTTTCCCTTTTTATCCCTTTTATTTTCCCACTTTTCCAATTTTACCCTCTTATTTACACCAAGAATCACCTAATAAATGGTGGTCCCTGATCACTCTAAATAATCTCGTGCCAAACTTGCCACCGACTATCCTATCGCCCAAGAAGTGTAACCTTTCAAATTTATCACTTCACAAGCACTCTCTATAACCTCTTTGTGTATGTTCTCTAGCATTTCTTTCTCATACGCAATTTGCTGTTTCTCCGGAGAACTTAGCACCGGTACACCCCCAACACTTATGCTAGACCACAGCGCCACCGAGCTATCACCGTGCTCCCCCACTATGAAAGCCTGCAATTACAAAATCACCCTCATTCATTACAAACCAAAAACAAACACACACACGTATATATATATATATATATATATATATATATATATATATATATATATATATATATATATATATATATATATATATATATACACACCGATGTAAGAGTTGGAATTCTTACACTCAATCTTGACCATTGATCCACTTGTATCCAATGGCTCACATTACTAAAAAAATTTAGCCGTTAGATATAAATGAATTCAACATATAAGATTAAGAGTGTAACTTACACTGATGTAATATGATCCTGACCCTATGTATATATATATATATAAGTAAATACCCTTTTTAGTCCTCAGCAAATTTCACGATGCCCGTTTTAGTCCCTAGCAAATAAAAAGGCTATTCGTGGTCTTAGGAAATTCAAAATAAACCCATTTAGTTAAAATCGTGGTCCTCACAAATTCAAAAAAGACTCATATTAGTTCCTCAAAAGGACTAAAATTGATCCATTTTGAATTTTTTAGGGACCACGATGGACCTTTTTATTTGCTAGGGACTAAAGCGAGCATCATGAAATTTGCTGAGGACCAAAAAAGGTATTTACTCTATATATTTATATATATAAGATAGGATCCTTTAACACTAGTGTCAAATTTAAAATTTGACACCTTATCTCATAGCAGTTAGATAAAAAAAGATCAATGGTGTCACTTGCTTACAAAGCAGAGTCATTGATCTTTTTTTATTTAACGACTCTCAGTTGACATGTCAAATTTTAAATTTGACACTGGTGTCAAAGGATCATACCTCGCTCTCTCTCTCACTCACTCTTTGTGTCTCTCTCTTTGTCTCTCCCTATATATATATATATATATATATATATATATATATATATATATATATGGGGACAAGATATTTTTATACCAGTATAAGAGTTAGAAGTCTTACACTCAATCTTGACCATTGATCCACTTGTATCTAATGGCTCACATTACTAAAAAATTTGAGCCCTTAGATATAAGTGAGATTAACGGATAAGATTAAGAGTGTAACTTATACTGGTGTAAAATGATCCTGATTCAAATATATAGGGGAAGTTTATATTTACAAATTTTTTGTTTACAAACAACACTATGTCTGACCGATAATACACTCTTGAGTCTTGAGTAGAGTATTACCGGTCAGACATAATGTAGTTTGTAAGTTTATAAAAAAAAGTTTGTAAATGGATCATTCCACATATACGGGAAGATTATATTTACGAATTTTTTATTTATAAACTCTTACAAACTACACTAAGTATGACTGGTGTAAAAAAAAATTGTAAACCGATCGTTTCCCTATAAATAATGAGAAAAATATTTAAGAAAATATTTCTTCACCTAATTCAAATTTGACACCGATGTCAAAGGATCCTATCTCATTATATATATATATATATATATATATATATATATATATATATATATATATATTCAAATCCATACTACATATATGAGGTAGGATATTCCTACTACCAAAATTTTCTACTACTAACTTACTACCTATCATCATTGGATCAAAGAGAGAAAATGTTAAAAAGTTTTTGAAAAAAGAGAAAATGTTGATCCAATGGTGATTAGATAGGTAGTAAGGTGGTAGTAAAAATTTTTGGTAGTAAGAATATCCCTCCTCTACATATATTTGCATTAAAGTATTAAAACATTGTGAAAAACATACTATTCCTGTTGGACCTCCAAAATTAGTCACTAATAATAATAGTGAATTATTATTAAAATATTTCTGTGATTTTTTTATCTTGTTATTTTTTGGGCATATAATTTTAACTTTTTAAAATTTGAAATTATGTTAAATTAATTACAAAAGCCCACCTTTTTTAATTTTACAAACATTCTGCCTCGAAGTAATTTTGTTGCAAGAAATATTTCATTCAATTTTTTTAAAATATAATATAAAATGTCACACCAAATACAAACATAAATTTTGTATTTTTTTTTTAACTTTACATCACATTTAGACCAAAAAGAAATAAAATCATAAAGCTTGATTACTCCATGAGATTCCTTATATCGAATTCATAAAACCTGGTAGTTACCAAAAATAAATAAATAAAGGCAAGCAACTCCTCTACCTACTAGCTAGGGAGATCTTTTATTAAAATGCTTTTATAATTAAAGAAAAAATGGAGATAAAAAGTAGGCATCGAGTAATTGAAATTTTAATTAAGTTCAATTGGATGGGAACCTAATTTATTATCATTTGGGTGACAAGAGACCAAATGGAATTAGCCATAAATTAAGATGTAATTATGAAATATTATAATTACGGAATTTAATTAAGTAAAAAAATTAAAGTATACTAGAGGATATTTTAGTATTAATATTCTTATTTTAATATATTTTATGATTTATTTATTTATTTTAGAGTCCACTGTTTAGTATAAATTAAAAATATTTTTTATTATCTTTTACATCAAATCATATCATGTTAGTATATAATATTACTATATTTATTTTTCTCGTCATCCTTTCTTACTCTATCAAATTCTCTATAATTATAACAACTTATTTGGCTGCAACTTCAGATGGAGGCTTAGAAAAAAAGAAAAGAAAAGAAATCATCATAGAGAATTGAGATAGACTAAGTTAACTAGCCTATCCGCACACACATTAGCTTCTCTTTGGAAGTGCTGCACTTCCAGCATAACCTTCATCTTCTTAATCAATTAATGCCTTCACCCTTCAGCAAGAAAAGCCAGGTTTTCCAAGCTTCCAAACCAATATATGGCATTCTCTTTCGCAGTTTTAATTTGACTAGTTGCGAGTGAACCCTCTAATTCTAATTCCTTGTCCCAAGTCTATAAAGCCACCACAACCAGCAGCTCCATATTAACGACATTTTACTACCATACCATCCGAGTTTATTTTCACGCAACCCTCACGTGGTGGTTGCTACTTCATAGACAGGATTAACAGTAACATTAATCTCCTAAGTGACATTCTGCCCATCATCAAAATAGGTTATAGACCCAGAAAGAGATAATCTTGAGAGGATCGTGGAGTCTTTGAAAATAATTACCAAAGATTTTTTAATTAATTACGTATTGCTGGACTTGGGTTTGGGTTGGGCTTTGGACAAAGTTATTAGGTAACACGTATCTTGCATAATTCTAATTTCCACTTATAGGATATGGCTATTTTCTTACCGCAATTAGTAATTAACACTTTGAATAATTCTCTGCATGTGGATTCAATTTATCTTACCGTGAAATCGGAGAAGGGATTGAGTCGCAGGATCATCGTTTGCTATGCCCTAATGCCCACTAAAATTTTCAAATTAAAAAAACATGGTTAATTCTTTGCCTTAATATAGCTAAGACTCTCAGACCCGTCCTACTTTTTAGGCTAACTCTTCACGTAAATTCTTACAACTCAACGACCCCACAACATCACGAGCACTATAAAAGCCACCATTCACACAAACAATTCTCATCTTCACCGACACTCGTTTCTTTTATGCCCTGCTAGTTAACTAGTAGTACTTTACACCAAAAAGTTTAATAGCAGTGCTACTTGCGATTCAAATTAATTAAACGAAGAAGGAAATAACATACATAGGATTGATTTGAGATGGCTCCGAAAACTAGTTCTTCGCTTGCCATTTTCCTCTTACTCAATATTCTCTTTTTTGCACATGTCTCTGCACGCGTGAAGTGTCCCCCGAAACCACCAAGCCCGCATAAGCCCAAGCCCCCGAGCCCACATAAACCAAAGCCCCCGAGCCCACATAAACCAAAGCCCCCGAGCCCGCATAAACCAAATCCTCCAGTTTCATCGTGCCCTCGTGACGCACTTAGACTCAGTGTATGTACGAGTGTGCTAGATGGGAACTTTAACTTCTCAATGGGAGCGCAAAACACACCTTGCTGTTCTTTCTTCGAAGGACTAGCTTCTTTTGACGCTGCAGTCTGCCTCTGCACTGCCCTTAAAGCAAATGTTTGTGGCATTAATATCAACATTCCAGTCTCATTTACCTTCCTTTTCAATTTTTGCTCAAAGAAAGCCCCAAGCGATTTCCTATGTCTGCCTGACAATTAAGGATTTCGTATCTTTTAATTTGCTTAATTATTCGCCCTTGCTCTTGCACTGTCTTTCGGCTTCTTCTTTCATTCAAGTGAGTGTATGTCATTCTTGCGTACATGCATGGATGATTAAGTGTTCATCATCTTCTTTACATGTTTATTTACGTAATAAACTGTAAGGAAACCAAGGTTGATGAACTATTGAGTGTTCTTTTATTTTTATTTTTTTGTAACTTGAGAAATGAATCAAATAAAAAACTTTCCAATCTCAATCTATGTTTGGTTTAATTTGCTAGAGATTCAGGTGTTCAATATGCAACCCCGCAGTTTTAGTTTGTTCTACTTCTATCGACAACATAGTTTATTTTGATCTTCCCTCGGGCATAAGAAATGGATCAAAGTCTTAGGAATTGAAAGAGCAATCTTTGTAAACAGTCTTATATTCTTATGCTTGCAAATGTGCAAAGAGATTATTTCTGGATTTAAACATGTGTTCTTCCACTTCTCCAAGCTCGCCCTATTTATATTACTTCTATTTAAATAAATTTAATTGAAGTTGTTCAATCCCCATTAACCAGTACCGTTAATGACTAGTTCAGATTTATTAACATTGATTCAAAGGTTTGGTAATTTTAGAGGCTCAAGCTATCTGAGCACTACAAAAATCACAGTTGATAACTACATCCCGTTAACCACATTTTTTACAATGACGGTAAAATTATAATTGAAGTAATAATTCTTTCTTTTTATAAGTTTCTTATTTTTAAATAAAAGGGAATTTGATCTTAAATCTTTGTACATCATTGTTACCAATTTCAACAAAATTCATTTATCTTCTATATATTTAGAGTCAGCATCAGTTATTTAGAAGCTAGGACAAAAAAGTACAAATATAATGTCTTGTTTATAATGTAGCACCAAGAAAATTTAACATCTATAGAGGTTGTGCTCTAACAAAATGTCAAATCTCGAAGAAAGAGTGATGAATATATCCACAATGTTTAATGCTTGCGCTTGCACTTTACTGTATCGCCCAACTTGTGGGGGGGTATTGACGGATGCCAACGATAAGTCTAAGCCACAGACAAACCAGCAGCCACAGTCAGTTACACCAGCGCCACAGACAAACCAGCAGCCACAGTTAGTTACACCAGCACACGTCGGCAACCACATGCAGCTCCCACTGATCGCGGATGCAGTTAGATCTGTTAGAGTTAGATCTAGTTAGTTTTGGCACATGCAGTTTGTTAAGATTCAGTTAGTTTCTTAGTTGATGTATAAATACGTGCAACTCATGTGATACTCAACAATTTTTCATAATGAATTACTCTATCAGTTTCTAGAAAACTTGGAGAGAGCCAATGTAAACAAAGAAGAGGATAATGGCTTAGTGAGGAAGTCAGCAACCTGATCAGTGGTGGCAATGGGAAGCAAGTGCAACAATCCAGAACGAATTTTACTGCGAGTAACATGGCAGTCGATCTCGATATGTTTGGAGCGTTCATGGAAGGTGGCATTATGAGCAAGATAAATGGCCGATCGACTATCACAATAAACGGAAGCAGGTTTGGACCAAGATACATGTAAATCATGGAATAGATACTGAACCCATTGGAGCTCACAAGAGAGGCTGGCAAGAGCCCTATACTCAGCTTCGGAGGAGGATCGACTAACGGTGGATTGCTTCTTGGATCTCCACATGACTAAGGCTGGACCGAGAAATATGCAGAGACCCGAAGTCGATTTTCTAGTATCTGGGCAAGTAGCCCAATCTGAATCAGCAAACGCCTTAACTTGGAGATCATTGATCGAAGGAAAGAACAAGCCATTCCCAGGAGCAGCCTTTAAGTATCGGACAATTCGCTTTGCTGCAGTGAAGTGCACCTCAGTTGGACGAGACACATACTGACTTAGATGATTAACAGCATGGCAAATATCAGGTCTGGTAGTAGTAAGGTACAACAAACGACCAATTAAACGTCGATAAGGAGAAGGATCAGCAAGGTAACATCCCTCTGAAGCACTGAGTTTAGTTGCAGCGTCCATAGGAGTGCGGGCTGGCTTACTACCAAGGAGACCAGAGTCAGCAATAATGTCCAGGGCATATTTCCGTTGATTTAGAATGATACCCTGAGAAGAACGCGAGACCTCCAAGCCCAGAAAGAAACGCAATTCCCCAAGATCTTTAATGCGAAACTGAGCATCCAACAAACGCTTCACTCTACATATTTCAGGGAAATCATTACCTGACAAAACAATGTCATCGACATAGACAAGAAGGACGGTGAAGGAGGATTGCTCTCTGCGTGTGAAGATGGAGTGATCTGCATTCGCTTGCTGATAGCCAAGGGAAAGTAGAAACGCCGTGAGTTTTGCATGCCATTGTCTACTGGCTTGACGAAGACCATACAACGATTTCTTGAGACGACAAACTTGACCAGGTTTAACATGTTGCAGACCTGGTGGGGGTTCCATGAACACCTCTTCATGCAAGTCACCGTGAAGGAAAGCATTGTTGACGTCAAGTTGATGCAAGAACCATCCCTTAGCAGCAGCAATAGCCAGTAAAATTCAGATGGAACTAAGTTTGGCCACTGGGCTAAAGGTGTCAAAGAAATCGATGCCCTCCATTTGTGTGAAACCCTTGGCTACAAGGCGAGCTTTTAGCCGTTCGATAGAACCATCAGATTTATACTTGATCTTATAAACCCATTTGCAGCCAATGGGATACTTATTGGAAGGCAAATCAACTAAGTCCCAAGTGTGATTTTGAGCCAAAGCCTGTAATTCAGAGTCCATTGCTTTACACCAGTCACCAGACTTGACAGCTTGACCATAGGATTTAGGCTCAACAAGTGTGGAAATGTTGAGACAGAAATGGCGAAAAGTAGGAGAACAATTATGGTAAGATAAAAAATTATGCAGTGGATATTGAGAAGAGTTGGAGGATATACCTTGGCAAAGATTAGCATGGTGGACAGTAGATGGACTATAGTGATAATCTGCAAGATATTTAGGTGATGTACGAAGGCGTGAAGATCGGCGGAGATCAGTATGAGTAGAGATCTGTGTAGAATCAGAGATAGGCTGCTGTGACTGAATATCTTGTGTAGCATCAGTACCAGCTATGGGCCTTGGAGCTGTAGAGACGGGTAAAAGACTGGTTGGCATTGATGTATTGGGATTGTTTGAGGGGTCAAAAGGTGTAAGGTGAAAGAAAGTGTCAAAGTCCAAAGGACATGTGACAATAGGTGATGGGGTAGGATTATCAACTACATGGGTAGGAGCGCTATGAAAAGGGAACACATTCTCATAAAACACAACGTTCCTGGATAAAAAGGTCTCATGAGAATTCAAGTCATAAAGCAAATAGCCTTTAACATTAGCCTTAAAACCAAGAAATACAGCCTTTCGTGCACGAGGATCAAACTTTGTGCGATGCACTTGAAGGGTAGATGCGTAACATAGGCATCCAAAGACTCGTAGATCAGTTAAGGAAGGTGAGACTCCATGTAAAGCCTCATACGGAGTTTTGTTTAGAAGGATTGGGGATGAGGTTCTATTTATGAGATGGATAGCATGGGTAACTGCAAAGGACCATAGCTTGATAGGTATTTGAGCTTGGAAAAATAAAGCTCGTGCTACATTGAGCACATGTTGATGCTTACGTTCCACAGTGCCATTCTGCTGGGGACATTCAACACAGGTTCGTTGATGGATAATACCTTTCTTCAAATACAATTCTGTCATCAAAAACTCCGCTCCATTGTCACTTCGAAGAGTCTTTAACGAAGTCTGAAATTGATTTTCAATGAAGGCAAGAAAATTTTGAACATGCTGGCGAGTCTCAGACTTGTTTCTCATCAATATTATCCATGTGAATCGAGAATAATCATCAACCAGAGTGAGAAAGTATCTATGCCCTTCTATAGATGCCTCCGAATATGGTCCCCAGATGTCAGCATGTACAAGCTGAAATATAGCAGAAGATGTGCTTTCACTGCATTTATATGGAAGGCGTCTTTGTTTTGCATAGTGACAGGAATCACATATAGTATCACGATGAAAGGGAATGAAAGGAAATTGCAGTGACATTTCATGTAAAATATTTTCAGATACATGACCAAGTCTTTGGTGCCACAATGTGGGATCACCTTTATTACTTTTATAGCTATTTGTGCTATTACAAGTGCTATCAACATTCCTAACCGGATCTACACAGCTCTTCGTCTTTATCTTCACCGAATCTACACTGCTCTTCTTCATTATCTTGCTAGTTATCACATATAGTCCATTCTTCTGTTCAGCAGTACCAATCGTCACCCTGGTAAGGAGCTGTTGGATGAGACAAAAAGATGGACGAAAGATCAGATAATATGGATTATGACTTAACAATTTGGTAATTGAAATAAGGTTCACTTTGAAATCAGGCACATATAACACATTTGACAAAATCAGTGAATGAGAGATAGGAATTGTGCCTGAGTGTGAAGCAACAACAAAATGACCATTTGGCAAGTTAATTGAAATTGGTTTAATTCTTTGGATAAAGGAAAAATGGAACTTAAAGCAAGTAACATGATCGGTAGCACCTGTATCCAGAATCCATTGGACACCTTGGATACCTGGATTAATCATACTTTCAGCTTGGACACTGGAAACTTGAGTGAAATTGGCAGAATGTGTGTTTGACTCGGCTATGGTGTTGTTGCTCCTTTCAAGGAGATTTAAGATTTTCTGATACTGGTCATTGGAGAACGAAATTGATTGATTGTCTGGTGACTCTGTGATGTGATCAACAAATGGTTCACGGCTTATGTGATGTGCATTCGCAGCCATCTTCGACTTATATCCAGGAGGAAATCCATGGACATGGAAGCAGGTTTCAATGGTATGGTTGTTTCTACCACAATGTGTGCAAATCTTGTTGCTACCTTGGCTCCGTCCAGCTATGAAGCCTCTTCCTCGTCCACGAAAACCTCTGCCTCCATGATTTCTTTTGTATGTATTCTGATCAGTCATAGCAGCAAATACTTGAGAATTAACAGGTCGATTTTCTCCTTGAAATTGTCTTTCCTGTTGAACTACCATTGAGAATGCCTTAGAAGCATCAGGTAGTGGAGAAATAAGCATGATCTGTGACCTTACTTGTGTATACTGATCATTAAGTCCTTTCAAGAACCTAATGATGTGTTCATTCTCTCGATATTCTTTCATTCTCTTATATCCTCCACAAGAACACCGAGTTGTACAACTACAAGTTGGAAGAGGCTTGAGATTTTCGAGTTCATCCCATAGAGATTTCAGTTGTGTGAAGTATGTTGTGACTGATCTGTCTCCTTGTTGTAATCGATAGATTTCTTCCTGGAGATCAGACATACGAAATACATCTGATCTGGAGAATCTTGCACTGAGATCCAACCATATGTCTCTTGCATTTTCAATCCAGATAATAGACTGAACTATAGATTCTGAGATTGATCTTTGAATCCACGCACTCACCATGTTATTGCACCTATACCAGGCTGAGTGGTTCGGATCATCTTCAGATGGAGGAACTATCGTACCGTTCACAAAACCCAGTTTGTTCTTCGAGATGAGCGCTACTGTCATGGCTCGAGACCATGTGTGATAGTTGTTTGGATTCAACAATGGAGAAACTAATGCTTGTGATGGCGATTCACTAGGATGTAAGAAGTATGGATTGGCTGGATTCATAGTTGAATCTGCAACGCTTCCAGTTGATGCAGTTGATGGAGCTGACTCATTTGATTCAGCCATGGCTAGTTGATATTCAAGCTTTAGAGTAGAAGGAGCAAAACACACTTAACCTCTCTTGCGATACCAGAGCTCCAATTGGAAGCTCTGATACCATCTAGAAACTGATAGAGTAATTCATTATGAAAAATTGTTGAGTATCACATGAGTTGCACGTATTTATACATCAACTAAGAAACTAACTGAATCTTAACAAACTGCATGTGCCAAAACTAACTAGATCTAACTCTAACAGATCTAACTGCATCCGCGATCAGTGGGAGCTGCATGTGGTTGCCGACGTGTGCTGGTGTAACTAACTGTGGCTGCTGGTTTGTCTGTGGCGCTGGTGTAACTGACTGTGGCTGCTGGTTTGTCTGTGGCTTAGACTTATCGTTGGCATCCGTCAATAATAACGTCATTAGCACTTGTTCCCCTAATCTTTTCAGTTTTCATTGTCCAATCTTTTCATTCTTCATCAGTTCACCTAATGCAGCTACCTATCATTTTTAAGTTTATATTAATTTTTATGCTAATTCACGTGAAAATTGAATTATATATTGAGTTATTTGTAAGTTTATATTATTTGTGAGTTTATATCAATTTTGGTAGTTAAAGTCAATAATGAATGGAAGACTTGAAGAAGAATGTAAATTTTTTGGAAATTAAGCTAGATGGATATGAAGAGATAAAGGCTGGATATGAAAAGACCAAAGTTGCATATGAAGAGACCAAGGAGGAGCTTGTGCAAACTTAAAAACAATTGGCTTCTCTTCACAGATTTTTCCTAGATAAACTTGGAAGTGAGTTGGCTAATTCCAACCAAGATATTTAACTCTTTGTTATAATTTTCTTAGAAACTTAGATAAATCTAGATAAATAACTTAGATATAAGCTCTCTAGTTTAACTAATATATATTTCGAGCTCTCTAGTTTAACTAATATATATTTCGCTTTCCTCCTATTAATGTCTAATATAAAACAGCATTTCCAATTCATGTCTTGATGAGTAATTTGTTCTCATGCATATCATCTAAAAGGAATATAATGACCATTTCCTCCTATTTTTTTATTTTTTGGTGCAGGTGTGGTATAGTAGATAACACTTCAAAGGACTAAAATGTGCATGGCTACATGAAAGAAGATGATTTTTTTTCTTTAGTATACAGAGAAAATGATTTTTTGTAATCCAAAAAAAAAATGATTTTTTGTCTAAATATTCTATGTCAAATTTCGTAATAGTTTTATTTGAAAATTATTTTCCTTATGTAATATTAGTAGAAAACTTGATTAACTCGTATGAATCTAAAACTTGGTGTCTTGTATAAATTCTGCAATGAAATCAATAAACAAACTTACATATCGAAAATTGAATATTGGGTTTGGAGTTTGGTTCATGTTCCATTGTATTTACTATTTTTCTTTTGAGAAATTTTTTATTTTATTTTCTTTATAGATGTAATATTTATTAAATTTGAAAAATTTTAAATTAAAAAAAATTCATATATTTAGCCACAGTTATGAATGTGGTAAAAAAAATTCAAACATAATTAGCCACATTTCTTTTATTGTGGCAAACTATACAATTTAACCACATTTATAATGTGGTTAAATTAGCAATAATTGTGACTAAAAAAAGGCTACCACACTCAATCAAAATGTGGCAAAATGAATAAGATAGTGAGGCTAAATTATTGCAACACCACTTTAAACCACATTTAATCAAAATATGGTAAATATTATTAGCCACAGTTTTTATCAATATTTGCCACATTTTTAAATGTGGCTAAATAGCATTTTTTTTTTTTTTTTTTGTAGTGGAGTACTTCAATACATGCATTATGGTTATCAAGACGTATACGGTTATAATAACATCAATACATACATTGTAGTGGAGTACTTCTTTTGTTTTCCCAAAAAAATAAAAATTTCGTACTAATCAACAAAATCCCAACCTACAAATTTCGTACTTATTTTTAAAATTTAAAGTTTGGATTTTTTAACCTTGACTCACTGTAACCCAACCTACAGTTTAAATGTATAAAAATAATAATTTTGATTAAAATATTTGCTCCTTATTTTTGAAGTTTAAAATTTGAATTTTTATTAACCTTGATAAGAGGAATTCAACAAATTTCTGTTTTTTTTCATAAAAGATGCAATTTTAAATAATAAAAACATCCAACCCTACAATTTAAATTCAAATCTAAAAAAAAAGAAAATAAATGGAATTCAAACTTTCGGTTCTAATTTTTTAAAATTTAAAATTTGATTTTTTACTAACACTCTTGTTGATATTCCCTAAACCATTTTCCTTCTCTACATTTTCAACAAACATTTTAAGTGTTATTCAAAAATTTACTTTTGTTTTCCCAAAAAAAAAAAAATCGTACTACTCAACAAAATCCCAACCTACAAAATTCGTACTTATTTTTTAAATTTAAAGTTTGGATTTTTTTTTAACCTTGATATAGTGTAATTCAAAAATTTACAACTTTTGAAAAATAAAAATATTTTCTAAATACTCGAAAGAACCCAATCTGCGGTTTGAATGTATAAAAATAATAAATTTGATTAGAAAATTTGATCCTTATTTTTGCAGATTAAAATTTGAATTTTTATTAACCTTGATTAAGTGAAATTCAACAAATTTCTGATTTTTTCCATAAAAATCGCAATTATAACTACTAAAAACATCCAAACCAACAATTTAAATTTAAATCTGAAAAAAAAAGAAAATAAATGGAATTCAAACTTTGGCAAGTTTGCTTATATGTCGCTTTCTCCTTCACTTTCAGCTTTGTGTTCACAGTTCACACTACATAATTTTAAAAACCTTTCCTTCTTTGTTAAATCAGTGAATAAAATAAATATAAAACAAAATCAATTTTTCAAGATTAATTCGATGGACAAGATTTCTTGATTTAAATCAATGGTCAAGATTTGTTGTAACTGTTGGTGGTAGACAGTTCATTAATGTATATCTGACTCCTCTTTTAATTTCAAATTTTGAATTTTAATTTGAATTTTAACTTGAAATTTTAAATTTTTTTTTTTGAATTCTGAATGTGACA
>JAVKPL010007040.1:0-28144 GCA_032173675.1 Gastrolobium villosum
ACTTCCAATGAGTGTCATTGATCTTTTGTCAATACCACTACTTCTTTGAGCAACCGTATATTAAGCTATTTCACCCCTGAACGGATACAAACCTATCACTTAATGCACAACAGCTTAATATATAAACTTAACATGGGGCCTGTCAATGGAAATTTTTGTGTTTAGATCCGCTCCAATGGCAGAAGGAAATGTTTTTTTTATTTATTAATGACTATAATTCTCCCAATTTGTAAGATTTTAAGTTAAGATCCACTTAAGGAAAAGAATCTTATTACTCAATCTCTCATTCTCTAAATCTTTTGCTTTCCATTCAAATCATTTTTCTCCTCAACATTTCCTCCCAACTCCAAACCATATCATAAGAGAAAATAGATAATTAGTTAAGAAAAAGGAAAGAGCAATGTATATATGTCAAAGAAGCAACTATATTTTTTTATGTTTTATTTCTAATGATTGATTTCAAGTATTCTAATTTTGAATGTTATTCTGGTTTGCATATATCTTCGCATGACATTAGTTATGCTTTATATGCATCCGAGTTTACTGTTTCTAAGACTATTTCAATTCTCAGGCAAACGTATGTGTTCTAATTTCAATGTATGTCCTCTTTATTTTTTAGATGACTGCAGAATTTCAATTGCCTACACCATTAGTAGCGACCCAAGAGTGTTGTTTTGCAAGGTATTGTAAGAAGTTGTCTCATAATAAGTGGGGGGTGGTTGATATTTCGTTGGAGAAGGCTTTTTCTTGCCCAACAAATACATTTCGAAGAAGACCATCAGGCTGTTTGATTAAAGAATTGCCAAATGGATACTCTAAGGTTATTTCCTTATCCTTATCATTATGCTGCTTTTTTTATAGGAAAAAAAAAGGAAAAGTTCACAATGCCCATGTGGTTTACTTCAAAATCATCTATGCCTCTGTGATTTTTTACTATCACATATGTCCCTATACTTTGTAAAAAATAAGAAACCACAGGGACATATGTGATAAAAAACATACCCTTTTACAAACCACATGGGCATATGTGATAAGAGAAAAAATACACAGGGACATAAGTGATTCTGGAATAAACCGCAGAGATATTGGTGAACTTTTCCCAAAAAACATTTAGTTCCCTTTATGTTAAATCAAATTTTCTATCTTCTCGCTCTATTATAATCCTTTAATCGCAATAAACTATTATCAACTAAAAAAATCTCATATTTTCCTTCAATTTTGATTCTTTTCTCTTATTTGACATTATTTATTAGATAGACAAAAGTAAGGAAAAATTCACTAGGACACAATATTTCTCTAATATATATATATATATATATATATATATATATATATATATATATATATATATATATATATATATATATATATATATATATATATGGGATAAGATCAATTTACACTGGTGTAAGAATAATAAATCTTACACCAAATCTTAACCGTTGATTTCCGTGCATCTAACGGTTGAGATTTATTGAGAATTAAAAATTAATTAATGAGTGAGACCTAATAAATCTTAACCGTTACTTGCATAAAATCAATGGTTAAAATTTGGTGTAAGACTTATTATTCTTACACCGGTGTAAGATGATCTTGCCCCTATATATATATATATATATATATATATATATATATATATATATATATGGGATAAGATCAATTTACACTGGTGTAAGAATAATAAATCTTACACCAAATCTTAACCGTTGATTTCCGTGCATCTAACGGTTGAGATTTATTGAGAATTAAAAATTAATTAATGAGTGAGACCTAATAAATCTTAACCTTTACTTGCATAAAATCAATGGTTAAAATTTGGTGTAAGACTTATTATTCTTACACCGGTGTAAGATGATCCTGCCCATATATATATATATATATATATATATATATATATATATATATATATATATATATATATATATATATATATATAGGGACAACAGACAAGATTAAGAGTATAATTTACACTGGTATAAAATGATCCTGAACCATATATATATATATATATATATATATATATATATATATATATATATATATATATACACGTTGACTAACAGATCATGCTTCTCATTTCTTTCACATCATTAGGTTATATGGGTGGAGCATGTGGTAACAGACTATAGGAATTTAAGCTCTCGGTTTCGGGACTTAATCTCCTCAGGTTTGGCCTTTGGGGCTACACGTTGGCTAAATGGCTTAGTTCGTTGCGTTGAATGCTTCGAAACTCTAAAAGAAAAATCCACTCAAACACCCTACGGATGTAAGTCTACTTTACCTTTTTCTTAAATTTATGAAACAAACTGAATTATTTTTTTGATAAGTGAAATTAGTAGATATGATACTTGTTTGCTTTGACAATTTTAAGTAAAAGATGGACTTTTGAGTTTGTTTTGGTCCTATTTTTTTTAATATATAAAGCATATATAATTGAATGGTCTAACACAAGAACATTTAGCGTAGTCTTCCTATAACTTGTACCTAGGTAGGTTTGCTAACGGAGATGGAAGAGCGGTGATCATTGATACGAGACTTAGCTTTCTTGAATTTTCTTGACCTTCTCGTGACTTTTATGACAAATTAAAATACAAAACTACTTATACATGATGCATGTTGGCAATTACATTTAATTTAACCCTAAAATATTAAGTGCACCAATTAACTATGAATAATATGAATATTTCCACTATATAAACATCTTTAAGATTCTCACCATATGAGTTGATTTGATTCACAATTGCCAATACTCTTGTGGAATAATTACGGAGAAGATCTTATTATCTTTATTACTCGCTGCAATACAAAAAGACTCGGTACATCAGTTATCTCGTTAGTTGTGCTTTGGTAAGGGAGTATCTACTGACATAGTACTGAAAATACGATCCACAAGTGACTTGGGCTCCTTCTTGTATATAGATTCAAACTCACCTCTTAGAAGATATATATGTAGACACATCTTCACTTTGTCAACTTCTTTACAAAATTTTTCGGAGAATCTCGAAAGCATCTTTCTTTTTTCCTTTGTTGAGCAAGACACTTATCAAATTGTGCATCATCCAAGGCCGCATGAATAATACTATGAAAGAAATTTGAAGTTCCTTCTCAAATATTTCATTAGAAATTGTTCCTTAGGACTTGACTCAAAAGCTCCTTCATTCTGGAGTTCAACATACCAATTCTCAACTATCTCCCATCCCTTCAAATTGCATTAATATGCAAACACTAAGGGCCGACCCAGTTCAAATACTCACTTTGTGAGTGTCTGGGGAAAGGAATACTCTAGGCAATCTTTCCCCTACTTTTTGCAGAGAGACTGATTCGAACCCGCGACCTGACACACCACGATAAGCAAGCTTACCGCTTGTAATTGTCTTTTCTTAGTTCAAGAACCGAAATAGTAGAATTATCATTTTCAAAATTAATATCAGGCTCTGATTCGACTTTAGAGGAGATGGTAGAAAAGGAATTATTTACATTCAGATTGAATCACACTTGATTTGGTATCGTGGCTTTCTTAAATATTTCTTGACTTACTTTCGGGTTTCTATTGACTTCCTCTTAACTTATCAAGTACAAATACATGACTGTTTATAAATACAAATAAAACATTTTTTTTTGGTGAAATACAAATAAAACATTTTATCAACACTTCTAATGTACTTAATCAGAAAATATTAAATGCTCTCATTAACATGGTATGCGCACGAGTTACTGAATAAAATAAAAAGTATTATAAAGGTTATCACTTAATACCTTATGGTTTTGGGTTGAAGTGGATCTTTAACATGGTATCAGAGATTCAGTGACCATGAGGTCACGAGTTTAATGCTCACCGCCCCCCACTTTCAGGTGGAATTAAGAAAAACACAAGGCAGACCAAAAAATGGGCTTGAGACAGACCAAAAATGGGCTTGTGTCATATCTACGCTTCAAGCCCAAAGGGCTCTTGCGTGAGGGGTGTGTTAGAGAATAAAATAAAAAAACATTAAAAAGACCATCACTTAACACCTTTTAGGTTTTGCCTTGAGGTGGTTCTCTAACAATTACTTACAACATGCTATTTATTACCACACAAAAAATGCTATTATATATACAAGTTTATTAAACTTTACACGTACATTTGATTTGTTCACTTTCTTTGTGAAGATCACTATTACACTCTTCCCCGTTAGTATAATCAATTGATGTAAATGCTTAAATGGTTTACTGTTTTTTTTTTTTTTTTTTTTTTTTTTGCGTTTAGACTTTATTTGGAAATAATTGATTGTGTAGGAATATATTTGATATGATTAAAATTTGAAGCTTTTGGTTGCATGAGCACCTCCAACTAATCGCTGAAACCTTCTAATTTTCTCGTCTTTTTGAACATTGCATAACATGTTGAACTGCTTTAATTATAAGCGAGCTGAATATGATAGAATCATAGAACCCAAGAAAAATTCTAAGTGGCTTAATTCTTCTTCTCTTTTACATAATTAAACAGTTTTGTTAGCTCAACGGGGACGGACAGGCAATAATTACAGGATCAAGAATAAAGGTTACTTAAATCTGATGCAAGAAAAGGGCAAAATCACTGTTAATTTGTCAAATATCTTAATCTGAAGTTATATACTGATTTTATGTTGATTTCATAGGAGAAATGCACAAATTAGAGCTGAAAAGGACAAAGTGGAACTAAAGGCCCACGCTACGAGCGTGGGAATGGCGCTTGCAGCATCAGAGGATCGCGCAAATGTTGAATTCAGATTTTAAATTCGAAATTTGAATTCAAATTTATTTTAATTAAATCTTTCCGTTAAACGTTTCTGTAATAAATTCATACTTTAATATTTCCGTTATAACGTTTATGTAATAAATTGTAAGGTTTCCGTTATACGTTTTGTCAGAAGGACAATCTTGTAATTTCACGCTCACAGCAGAAAAGAAGAAGAAAGTGACTCAATCAATGCATAAAAGAAGACCTAAAATCCCACGCTCACAGCGCGGGAATGGCGCTCAGAGCGTGGGAAGAAGAAAATTGGCAGAAGGTCCCGCGCTGAGAGCGCGAGATCCGCGCCATCAGCGTGGGAGGCGCGAAAGGATGGAAATTCAAATTTCACATTTTAGGTCAAAGTCTCTTATAAAAAGAGACTCAACCTTTGAAGAAGGGGCATATCAGAATACACATCACAAGACCTAGAGGAGGCGTTCTTCGTGTTCATCACTCTGTTCTTGTATTCTTCTTTATTTTCTTTTTCCAGTTTATGTTGAAATCAGATCAGCGATCATGATGTTGATTGGCTAGATCTATTTCTGTAGTCAGGGGCATGATCCCTTTGTAAACAATTGCTACAAGGATTGAATCATTCTATGTATTGAATTAATATATTTCATCTTTTATCTTGAGCGTATTGATATTATTTCTGTTAGATCTGATCAACCTAATAGGGAATAATATTCTGGGGATCAGGATTCACAATAGGGATGTTGGAATACTGATCCTGAAAGGAGATAAAGATGACTCTCCATGCATGTTCTAGGGATAGACTTGTATGGATTGCAGTCGTGGGATTTATCTACATAATGCTTATTTTCAGGCGGAATTACTAAGGGATTAGGGTTCCAATTGAAGTAAAGGGTTAGATCGCCAAGGGATTGGGATCTAACTAATTATTTCTAAAAGATGATAATTTGTCTGAGTTGTTAATTTCAATAGGTTTTATGAATCAATCCGAAGGTAAAATTGGGAACAATTGGTGAATGTACCCTGGCTACAGTCTTTCTTCATCACTTTTTCTACAAAAACATTTCTTCATCTATTTTAAGTCTTTTTCAGAAAAATACAAAAACAAATCTTTCACTTTTATTGTTATTTAATTTAAATTACAATTATTTGTCAACAACCAATCGATTTATCTAACTTAAGAGGACTGGTTATAGTAGTAATTGTTTATCAATCCCTGTGGAGACGATACTTACTTATCACTTTATTACTTGGAACGATCGGTGCACTTGCCGAGATCGCAACAAGTTTTTGGCGCCGTTGCCGGGGATTGTGTTTACAATATTACAAATAACCTTAGATTCTTGAGATTAGATTCTTATTTTATTATTCTTTTATCTTGATTGTGTTGTGCAGGTGTTACTAATAATTTTCTCTGATTTTTATGCGAGGTAGACTTCCACCTAAAGACTTTGTAATAGATTCTGAAATTACAAAGACAGAAAAGCAACTAAGGAAGGCTGCTAGACAGATCATTTGGGAAGATTTGAAGCACACATCTTTACAACCAATTCAAGAAATGGCCGAAAATAACAATGTTGGTCATGGGCGAGGAGGAAATGCCAACAATCAACCTCCAAGACTGTTGAATACAATTTTGACTCCAGTATTCAACAGGGCCAATTCAAGCATAGTCAGGCCAAATGTGGAGGCTAATAATTTTGAACTCAAGCCATCATTAATTTCTTTGGTGGAAAGGGTTCAATTTTCTGGAGCTGATGATGAAGATCCACATGAGTTTATAGACCGATTCTTGATGGTCTGTGATACCACCAAACACAATGGGGTATCTACAGATGCTATCAGGCTTCGGTTGTTCCCTTTTGCTGTTAAGGGAAAAGCATTGAGGTGGATCGAAAGACAACCAGCAAACAGCATTCTGACATGGGAAGATCTATCCAGTAAATTCTTTGATCATTTCTTTTCCATGGAGAAATATAATCAGCTGGTGAATGAAATAACAAACTTTCGCCAGTTGGAAGGAGAATCACTATGTGCAACTTGGAACAGATTCCAAGAATTAAACAGGAAATGTGCACATTATGAAGGAGATGATGATAGAAAAGTGGTGATATTTTTCAATGGAATCACCCCCGAAACAAGGATGATAATAAATAGTGCCGCTGGAGGTTCTATTCGGGAAAGCACATCTGAGCAGGCTATTGAGTTGATCAAAAAGCTTGCAAGAAATGAAAATGAAAGTGTGCTAGTTCCCACACAAAGAGCAGTAATAAAACCAGCAGATAGTGATGTAATATCATTATCTAAAAAGTTTGACAGCTTAAGTGAAAAATTTGACAAGTTTCTAGTGTCAAAGGTTCAAACAACTCCACTGATTTGTGACCAATGCCAAGAAAGTCATGAATCCAGTGAGTGTCCAAATCCATCATCCGAAGATTCACTTCAACAATTACAGGTGAATGGGATCTGGTATGATCAGCGTCCTCAACAACAAAATTTCCAGCGAAATCAAAATTTCCCTGGTAGTAACAACAATTTTCAACGGAGGACTCAAGGATCAGGTATGGATTTTAAAGCTAACAATAATTATGCTCAATCTTCACAGAATCAACAAAGTGAGCCTGCTGAGTGGGAAAAAGCTTTTGCTCAGATGGCTAAGGCTTCTAATGAGATGGCTCAACACACTAATGCTTTTATGGAGGAGACTCGAGCCAACAACAAGAACACAAATGCTTCTATTAGGAACCTGGAGAATCAGATAGGCCAGCTGGCAAAGCAATTTTCAGAAAGAATTCCAGGTACATTTCCAAGTAATACAATTATCAATCCAAAAGAGGATTGCATGTATATTACAACTAGAAGCGGGAAAGTAGTGGCAACCCCAGAAAAGCCGAACACAAAGATGGAAGCTAAGAAGAAGCTTAAGGAGGTTAAGGAGCCAGAAAATGAAATTGAAAAACCCGTGGAAGAAGAAAAGCCAGTTGAGAAGAAGAAGTTTGAGCTGAGCCATGAATATGTGATGTCTCAAGCACCTTATCCAGCAAGGTTCAAGAAAGAGATTTATAACAAGCATTATGACAGGTTTTTAGACATATTCAAGAAGCTACACATAAACATACCTTTTGCTGAAGCTTTGTCTAGCATGCCAAATTATGCAAAGTTTATGAAGGACTTGTTGTCAAGGAAGCACAAACTGCAGGAATGTCAAACGGTGACACTCACTGAGGAGTGTAGTGCTATTATTACCAAGAAGGTCCCGCCTAAGCGTAATGATCCAGGGAGCTTCAATATCCCTATTGAAATTGGGAACAGAAAAATCAGCCAGGCATTGTGTGATCTTGGGGCTAGCATTAATCTAATGCCCCTTTCTGTTTGCAATTCCTTGGGGATTACCGAGTTAAAGCCTACTCAAACATCTTTACAACTTACTGATAAGTCCTCAAGGAAGCCAAGCGGAATAATAGAAGATGTTCTTGTGAAGGTGGGCAAGTTCATCTTCCCTGCTGACTTTGTGGTGTTGGATATGGAAGGAGGAGCTGCAATGCCTCTTTTGTTGGGTAGACCTTTCTTAGCTACATCCCGTGCATTGATTGATGTTGAAAACGGGAAGCTTGAGCTAAGGATGAATGATGAGACCGTTACCATCAATGTCTTTAATTCTTTAAAACAGTCTTCTCACAAAGATGATTGTTTTAAAATTTCAAAGGAAAAACAAAGTGTGGCGGTTAAGGTTCCTAAAAAAACAAATGATGCCAAGAAAGATGGTGTCATGAAGGTGGAATCGAAGGAGTCTCCTAAAACTCTAAAAGAAATCTTCTTTTGTAACAAGGTAGTGACTGAAGTATTAAAGGAACAAGAGACTAATTCAAAAGATAAAGATCCATCTTCCCATACCAACAAAATTCTTAATGAGAAGGATGATAAACATGGGAAAAAAACTCAAGAAAGGAGTCATCCTACAATGAAGAAGGTACTGAGAAAGGAGGTGATCAAACTCTTTGATAAGAGTTGGAAGAGACATCGGAAGCTGAAAATCAATAAGAGACACCGAGATTCTATTTCTCGGAAGAATCAAAGCTTCAAAGAGTTTCTAACATGGCTCCATGGTTTGGGCCAAATCTGGGAATGGTGGCTCCAAACACCAAGGCAGCCAATACCACCAGATCCTCCATTTGCTGAGTCATCCCACGCTGCTGAGTGGGATGACATAGAGGGTTTGTGTAACAGCCCGTGTTAACCCGGATTGTTAACACACTATCGTATTAAGCCACGCTTAATTAAAATGCGGAATAACTTTTTCTTTAATTCAATTATGACGTCATTAACTTAACCAACTTGCTTACTTAATCATTTTCATAAAAATACTGCCTGTATGTAAATTGCAAGACAACTAACTGAATACCTCGTACATAAATATAATGTGTGTATCTAGAACCGCAGGACTACAACATGCAGCCTGGGCCAAAATCCTGATACATTAATTACAACTTCAATTAAAAGACAATAACAAAACCATGTGGCATGGACAAACCCCATGCTCACCAAATAAGGCACAATGCCCAACAACAATCTCAGCATAATATCATAATCAAAGCAGGAAAACATAAACAAGCGGAAAACATAACAGCAGTCAATCCAGCAAGACAACACATCAGAATATCAGCTCAGCTCTGGCTTCCTGCCACCTGAGCCCTCAACATTACCTGATCCTGAAATAAGCGTCCCCAAACGTGGGGTGAGATCTCTAACAAGAAGTCTCAGTAAGACAAGGGGTCCTCAAGGAGTCTCCACCCCAAGCTCACTTACATGTGTAATATAAGTTCTAAAAACAGTATTTACTATATAAGTTCCAAATCATGCGATGCAGCAATTAATCATGTCATGTGTGCTTTCAAATCTACTGGCCAGAGAAATGTAGGAATACGTCTATGCCTACATGAGAACATGGATACTACCTGCACCTCACCCACATGCTTCTCCATCTTGTATGTACTACATACTCAGGATTGCCGTCTAGGTGGACACCACATGCATATCATAATAGCTCATTACATATAAACAGCTCAACAGCATTTCAAAATAATCAAAGCATGTAACACAGCATGCATAAACCCATCCCCATGGGACATGGTGGAACATCAAAATGGCTAAACCGAGGACACGAAAGCTTACCTTGCAAGCTAGCTATCCAAGCCAAGAGTCCAACCACTCACTAGTCCACAAACAGCAGTATCACAATCTGATATGGACCATTAACAAGTCAATATAAATGCATCACAAGCATACAACTTAAAGACTACGCCTTTCCTTTACGTTTTACGTCTTAAGGCTCCCAACAAAGCCATAAGCCCTTAATCATGTGATTCTGACTTAGTCCATTAGTTATAGAAGTCCAACTTCCTTAAACTAGGGTCCACACACACCCCATAGCTTACTGTTCATACAGTGAAGCTACTGTCTGCGCAGAACCCAGGATATCCGGATATCATGAAGAATATATCCGGATATGTCATATCCGGATATCACACTGGACATATCCGGATATGTCATATCCGGATACCCAGATCCCATATCCAGATATCAATATCCGGATACCATATCCGGATACTGATATCCGGATATATGTTCGACGAATATCCGGATATCTCACGACAGAATGCAGTTTCTGCATTTCGTGAATATCCATCCCAAAGGTCCAACTTTTAATACATGTACACGTTAAAGCATGCATCTTTAGTTCATTTTAGGTTCATATTTCTTATACCCTCTTGTTTACTCATTAAACATGGCCAAGACATCAACTTTAAGCATCATAGACTCATGATCATAGTGAGGTAACTTACCAAAGTTCAAAACAGAGGCAAGTTGTGCTCTTGGAGCTCTCCCAAGGTCCCTCAAACTCAGCCTAAGTAGGAGCACGAAAATGGCACTTCAAGATGGGTTCTTGCACCACAAGAAGGCACTTTGAAGCTCACAATGACTACCACAAAGTAGCCATCACTAGAGCTTCAAACTCATGCTCTCTAACTACCTCTCAATTCAGAAAAGCAAGGCTCACCACACACAATATGCACACAAGCACTCTCCAATGTCCACACTCAAGTGTTCACTTGATCAAGAAGAGAAACAATGATCAAAGGAGGTGACTTTGGTGAGAAGAGGAGGAAGAAATGAAGAACAAGGGGGGGCTGCCTCAAATTGCAGAAAACTCACGTATGATGGTGGCTGCCTAGGGTTGTGTGCCCACTAAATGTGTCTATTTATAGGCACAAGCCACTAATCGCGCAGTATTAGCCTTAATCGCAAAGTAAAAGATATTGATCCCAAACTTCGGATTCTAGACCTACGCATTTTTCTAAGATTTGTCATATTTTTATTTTATTTTTCGGAGCACCTTTCCGGTACGCGCTTTTCCATAGCCAGTATCAGTTCTGGCATCAGATTACGTCATTTTGACTTGAAACTTGTTTTACAAGTCCTACATAATATTCTAGTAATTATCATGCGTTCGTTATAATTTTCCGGGATACTTTTTCGGTACGCATTTATACCGAGTAGCAGAACCGGTATCTGCGCTTTTCTTCCGAAAAGCGACTTTCAGCATTTTTACTCACTCAATATAATTATCTAAGCCCATTAATAATTATTAAGGTCAATTATGGAATTATTTCCTAATTATCATAATTAGTTTACTAATTACCTTAATTAGCGGTGCGGGTTCTTACATTCACCCCACCTTTTTAAGGATTTTGTCCTCAAAATCAGAAACATACCTGTCTCGAAAGTCGGGATACTGTCGGAGAAGCTCATCCTCTCGCTCCCAGGTACACTCCTCAGGAGTTCTTCCTGACCATTGCACTTTGACCATCGGAATGATCTTGCTCCTGAGCTGTTTCTCGCCTCGATCGAGAATCTTGAGTGGTCCGACGGGAGTCTTTAGGTTCTCCCGAACCTCCACATCATCCGGCTGCACCACGTGCGAAGGATCGGCTATGTACTTCCGAAGCTGAGACACGTGAAACACGTCGTGGATGTTGGCGAGGTTCGGAGGTAAGGCGAGTCGATAGGAAACTGGTCCTACTCTACCAAGGATCTGGTAGGGCCCAATGAATCGCGGGCTCAACTTCCTCACTCCGAGTGCCCGTCCAACACCGGTGACAGGTGAAAGTTTCACAAACACGTGCTCACCCTCACTGAACTCCAGTGGTCGATGCTTGACATCGTAGTAGCTCTTCTGGCGATTCTGCGCCTGCTTCAACTTTTCCCTGATCATTTGGATCTGTAGGGTAGTATCTTGGACAAAGTCCAAGCCGAAAAGCTCTTTATCTCCAACCTCAGACCAGCAAGTAGGAGTCCGACACCTCCTACCATACAGCGCCTCGTAGGGTGCCATGCCCAGACTAGCATGAAAACTGTTGTTGTATGAAAATTCAACCAACGGAAGGTACCTATCCCATGCAGAACCCTGCTCCAACGTGCAAGCTCTTAACATATCCTCCAATGTCTGGATGGTCCGCTCAGTCTGTCCGTCAGTCTGAGGGTGATAGGCGGTACTCAATCTCAACTGCGTACCAAAAGCCTCCTGCAGCGCCTCCCAGAACTGAGATGTGAACTTCGGGTCCCTATCACTGATGATACTCTCGGGCACCCCGTGAAGCCTCACGATCTCGCGGACATATAGTTTGGCCAACTGCTCTGTAGTGAAGCTCACCTTCACTGGAAGAAAATGGGCAGACTTGGTCAATCTGTCCACAATGACCCAGATAGAGTCACAACCAGCCTGAGTTTTAGGCAATCCCACCACGAAGTCCATGGAAATACTTTCCCACTTCCACTGTGGAATCTCCAGAGGTTGAAGTTTACCAGACGGTTTCTGGTGCTCAATCTTTACTTTCTGGCAAATAAGACACTTGGACACGTAGACCGCTATGTCCTTCTTCATGCCCGGCCACCAAAAATTCCTTTTTAGGTCCTGATACATTTTTGTAGCACCAGGGTGGATAGTGAACCGGCCCTTATGAGCCTCTGCCATAACCTCTTCGGTCAGTGGCCCTCGAGGAATAACAATCCTCTTCTGAAATAGCAGCAATCCATCCTCGTTCCAAGACACACCGTCCTGGTTCTTTACATAATCAAGGCACTCTCTTTGCACTTGCGCCTCTTTGATCTTTTCCATCAGTTCATTAATCATTTCTGCTGTTTCTAACTCAAGCAGTGCACCCCCAAACAAGGAGTTTACTCTCAAGTCTCTGAACTTCTCGATCACCTCGTAGTCGTTCATCATTAAACTGGATAAGCTCACGGATTTCCGACTCAAAGCATCGGCTACCACATTGGCCTTGCCAGGGTGATACCTCAACTCAAAGTCGTAGTCCTTCAAGAACTCCATCCATCTTCGCTGTCTCATGTTCAACTCCTTCTGGTCAAACAGGTACTTCAGGCTCTTGTGATCACTGAATACAGCAAACTTCATGCCAAACAGGTAATGCCTCCAAATCTTGAAAGCAAAAACAATGGCTGCCAACTCCAAGTCGTGAGTCGGGTAGTTCTCCTCATGAGGTTTCAACTGTCTTGAAGCGTAAGCAACCGCTTTCCCTTTCTGCATCAGCACACAGCCAAGTCCTTTACCAGAGGCATCGCAGTACAACTCGAATTGCTCCGCAGGATCAGGAAGGACTAACACAGGAGCAGTAGTCAGTCTCTCCTTCAACTCCTGGAAACACTCCTCACACTCATGTGTCCACACGAATGGAGTCTCCTTCCGGGTAAGGCGAGTCATCGGTAGCACCATCTTGGAGAATCCTTCTATGAACCTCCGATAGTAACCTGCCAAACCCAGGAAGCTTCTTACTTCTGTAACCGTCTTGGGCCTCTCCCAATCCATCACGGCCTCAATCTTGTTAGGATCAACTGCAACTCCATTAGCAGAAATCACATGACCCAGAAATTTCACCGCCTTGAGCCAAAACTCGCATTTTGACGGCTTCGCATAGAGCTTCTTCTCTTTTAGCACTTGCAACACAATCTTCAAGTGCTCGGTATGCTCCTCCTCCGTCTTGGAGTAGATCAAGATGTCGTCAATGAAGAAGATCACAAACTGATCCAGGTACGGCTGGAAGATTCTGTTCATGTAGTCCATGAACACTGCGGGTGCATTGGTGAGTCCAAACGGGATCACCAAGTACTCGTAGTGCCCGTACCTCGAGCGAAACGCTGTCTTAGGGACATCCTCCGGCTTTACCCGTATCTGATGATAACCGGACCGGAGATCAATCTTGGAATACACACAAGCACCCCTGAGCTGATCCAGCAAATCATCAATGCGTGGAAGAGGGTACTTGTTCTTGATTGTCACCTTGTTCAACTGTCTGTAGTCGGTGCACAACCGCATGGTCCCATCTTTCTTTTTTACAAAAATGACCGGTGCTCCCCAGGGAGACACACTCGGCCGAATAAAGTCTTTCGCTGAAAGCTCCTCGATATGCTTCTTCAGCTCCGCCAACTCTGGTGGCGACATCCGGTATGGAGCCAATGATATAGGCCCCACACCAGGCAATAAGTCGATGGAGAACTCTATCTCCCTCTGCGGTGGAAACTCAGGAATCTCCTCAGGAAACACCTCGAGGAATTCCTTCACCACAGGAATGCCAGTGAGATCCTCCTGTGTCCCACTCACCAAACCTCCCAACATGACATAGCCAAATGCCCCTGCTCTCAAGGCCCTCCTCGCCTGCAGGACTGAAATGAACGGTGAGGAACTGGCTGTGGACCCACCCGGAGACATCACCACTTTCTTGGCACAGCAATCAATCATTGCACAGTTTCTGGACAACCAATCCATGCCCAAAATAATCTGAAGGTTGGCCATCGGTAATCCTATCAGATCTACCGAGAAATCACGGCCATCCCACTGAAACGCTACATCGCGATGAACAGTGGAGGTCAAACATTTTTCTCCGGTGGCGGTGGTAACCCGCATCGGTGGAGAAAGCACATCACTGGGCAACTCAAGCCCCACAGCAATAGGGGTAGCAACAAAAGAGTGCGTTGCCCCGGAATCAAATAACACATCAATAGCTGATCCACCAATGGTAACAGTACCTCTGACCAGGTTCGGAGCTCTGTCCGACTGCTGACGATCGAGAGTGTAGACTCGTCCGGTAGTAGGTGGCACGGCTGGTGCTCCAGTAGGAACCATCTGCAATGGCACAGCCTGCACTGCAGCAACTCTCGCCGTCGGGCAATCTCTGGAGTAGTGGCCCTCCTTGCCACACAGGAAGCAAATCAGCTGACCGGTAGAGCACGGCCCAAAGTGTGACTTCCCGCATCCCGAACATCTGGGAGCAGGAGGTCTAGCAGTGTTCCCCTGAGCAGCAGTCTTCCTGAACTGATTTGGCGCTTGCTTAGCCGCCAACGGTGGTTTGCCCTTGCCCTTGTTGGCAAAGTTCTTGTTCTTCCAGGGAGTAGAACCACCAGCGCTCTGTGGCACCTCAACCTTGGCCCTCTTGGCCTGACTCGCCCGGCAGTAGTCCTCGATGTCGCGGCACTGCTGCACCAACGCTCCGAAGTCTCTCGAAGCAGAACCAGCGAGGTGTCCAGCAATATCCTCATTAAGTCCCCTCCGGAACTTGGCCGCCAGAAAAACGGGAGTCGGTCTCGCCATGCGGAAATGAGAGAACTTGACCAGTTCATTAAACTTGGCCAGGTACTTGTCGACAGACAACGAGCCCTGCACCAATCGGTCAAACTCTCCCTGCTTCCTCTCCTGAGAGTCGTAAGGAAAGTACTGGCCCAAGAAGCTCTCCTCGAAGAATGGCCACGTCATCACATGGCCCTGCATCTCGTAGACCTGAGATAGGTTGGTCCACCACTCATGGGCCTCGCCCTCCAGCATGTACGTGGCGAACAACAGCTTCTGCGGATCTGTGCACTGCATGATCCGGAAAATCTTATCCAGCGCCTGTAGCCATCTGGCAGCAGCAATGGGATCATACGATCCGTCAAAGGTCGGTGGCTTATGCTTGCGGAAAGCATTCAGCCGGCGATCGATCTCGTCACGATCCTCAGCAAGTACGGGGATAGTCTGCATAGCCCCCGTCAAATGACTACCCTCACCCATCTGGCTCTGGGTGTCCTCCTGTTGACTAGGCGGAGGTGGAGGTGGTGGCGGCGGTGGAGGTGGTGGAGGACCCTGGCCCGCAGCAGGACCAGCCCTCAACTCCTCCAACATGACCCTCATCATAGTCATGTTGGCCATCCGGTTCTCCTCCAGAACCTCTGCCGTGGTTTGCCGGTTCGCATCTCGAATAGCGTCCAGCATCGCCCGGTTTGCCAGCCTCGTGGCTTCCTGGTCGGCTAGTCGGGCCGCCTGCATCTCAGCCAATGCAGCCAGGACAGGATCCGTCTGATCCTCACTCGTACTAGTGTTCCTCCTTGGTGGCACCATGACTCTGCACAAGTTACACAAAGAATGAGTTGATCAGGCCCACGCCATGTGGTCACATATGCATTATCATGAAACACACCATCCAGAGAGAACACAAAGTAGACACGCAACGACACATCCTAAGTTATTGCAATACATACAGGCTTTTCCCTAGAAAGTGCTCTGATACCATAAAATGTAACAGCCCGTGTTAACCCGGATTGTTAACACACTATCGTATTAAGCCACGCTTAATTAAAATGCGGAATAACTTTTTCTTTAATTCAATTATGACGTCATTAACTTAACCAACTTGCTTACTTAATCATTTTCATAAAAATACTGCCTGTATGTAAATTGCAAGACAACTAACTGAATACCTCGTACATAAATATAATGTGTGTATCTAGAACCGCAGGACTACAACATGCAGCCTGGGCCAAAATCCTGATACATTAATTACAACTTCAATTAAAAGACAATAACAAAACCATGTGGCATGGACAAACCCCATGCTCACCAAATAAGGCACAATGCCCAACAACAATCTCAGCATAATATCATAATCAAAGCAGGAAAACATAAACAAGCGGAAAACATAACAGCAGTCAATCCAGCAAGACAGCACATCAGAATATCAGCTCAGCTCTGGCTTCCTGCCACCTGAGCCCTCAACATTACCTGATCCTGAAATAAGCGTCCCCAAACGTGGGGTGAGATCTCTAACAAGAAATCTCAGTAAGACAAGGGGTCCTCAAGGAGTCTCCACCCCAAGCTCACTTACATGTGTAATATAAGTTCTAAAAACAGTATTTACAAATAAGTTCCAAATCATGCGATGCAGCAATTAATCATGTCATGTGTGCTTTCAAATCTACTGGCCAGAGAAATGTAGGAATATGTCTATGCCTACATGAGTACATGGATACTACCTGCACCTCACCCACATGCTTCTCCATCTTGTATGTACTACATACTCAGGATTGCCGTCTAGGTGGACACCACATGCATATCATAATAGCTCATTACATATAAACAGCTCAACAGCATTTCAAAATAATCAAAGCATGTAACACAGCATGCATAAACCCATCCCCATGGGACATGGTGGAACATCAAAATGGCTAAACCGAGGACACGAAAGCTTACCTTGCAAGCTAGCTATCCAAGCCAAGAGTCCAACCACTCACTAGTCCACAAACAGCAGTATCACAATCTGATATGGACCATTAACAAGTCAATATAAATGCATCACAAGCATACAACTCAAAGACTACGCCTTTCCTTTACGTTTTACGTCTTAAGGCTCCCAACAAAGCCATAAGCCCTTAATCATGTGATTCTGACTTAGTCCATTAGTTATAGAAGTCCAACTTCCTTAAACTAGGGTCCACACATACCCCATAGCTTACTGTTCATACAGTGAAGCTACTGTCTGCGCAGAACCCAGGATATCCGGATATCATGAAGAACATATCCGGATATGTCATATCCGGATATCACACTGGACATATCCGGATATGTCATATCCGGATACCCAGATCCCATATCCGGATATCAATATCCGGATACCATATCCGGATACTGATATCCGGATATCTGTTCGACGAATATCCGGATATCTCACGACAGAATGCAGTTTCTGCATTTCGTGAATATCCATCCCAAAGGTCCAACTTTTAATACATGTACACGTTAAAGCATGCATCTTTAGTTCATTTTAGGTTCATATTTCTTATACCCTCTTGTTTACTCATTAAACATGGCCAAGACATCAACTTTAAGCATCATAGACTCATGATCATAGTGAGGTAACTTACCAAAGTTCAAAACAGAGGCAAGTTGTGCTCTTGGAGCTCTCCCAAGGTCCCTCAAACTCAGCCTAAGTAGGAGCACGAAAATGGCACTTCAAGATGGGTTCTTGCACCACAAGAAGGCACTTTGAAGCTCACAATGACTACCACAAAGTAGCCATCACTAGAGCTTCAAACTCATGCTCTCTAACTACCTCTCAATTCAGAAAAGCAAGGCTCACCACACACAATATGCACACAAGCACTCTCCAATGTCCACACTCAAGTGTTCACTTGATCAAGAAGAGAAACAATGATCAAAGGAGATGACTTTGGTGAGAAGAGGAGGAAGAAATGAAGAACAAGGGGGGGGGGGGGGGGGGCTGCCTCAAATTGCAGAAAACTCACGTATGATGGTGGCTGCCTAGGGTTGTGTGCCCACTAAATGTGTCTATTTATAGGCACAAGCCACTAATCGCGCAATTAGCCTTAATCGCAAAGTAAAAGATATTGATCCCAAACTTCGGATTCTAGACCTACGCATTTTTCTAAGATTTGTCATATTTTTATTTTATTTTTCGGAGCACCTTTCCGGTACGCGCTTTTCCATAGCCAGTATCAGTTCTGGCATCAGATTACGTCATTTTGACTTGAAACTTGTTTTACAAGTCCTACATAATATTCTAGTAATTATCATGCGTTCGTTATAATTTTCCGGGATACTTTTTCGGTACGCATTTATACCGAGTAGCAGAACCGGTATCTGCGCTTTTCTTCCGAAAAACGACTTTCAGCATTTTTACTCACTCAATATAATTATCTAAGCCCATTAATAATTATTAAGGTCAATTATGGAATTATTTCCTAATTATCATAATTAGTTTACTAATTACCTTAATTAGCGGTGCGGGTTCTTACAGTTTGACTTTTTCTTCTTGCTGACGGAGATTTTGTACATTAGTTTATTTTTCTGTTTTGTATTTTAGTTAGTATATTTTTCTCTGATGTTTTAATGTGCGCATTATAGTCTCTTCTATATGCCACTGCTTGTTCCATTGTGCAGGTTTTCCTTCTTGTGGTTTAATTATTGCTGAGGACAACAATGCTCTAAATCTGGGAATGGTGGGCTTGCGCCTTAGAACTGCAATTCTTCTATCAAGGGAGATATCCTAACTCTTTTCATTTTCTTAGTTATTTTTTATAGTTATTTGGTGTGCCATTAAAAAAAATAAAAAAAATAATAAAAAAAATGTGTGTTTTGAACAAATCCCAGGTTTAAATGTGCTTGTCTTGTTAATGTACATGATTAAATTCTTGGAATATATTGTATGACTTTCTGGCATAACATTGCATAGGCATAATTAGATTGCATAATTACTCGTTTGTCTGAGTTAATATTGTGAAATTCTGATAATGTCTGAGGTCAATTTTCTTGAGTCTGCATTGATACCATAGCTGTGAGGTTTTGAGCCTAAACACTGAAATTTTTGTTGAGAGGTCTCATTGTTGTAATACTCTAGAACTTGATTTGTTTCTCTATTATGCATGCATTGATTGATATGATAAAGGCATTTTGTTCTTAATTGCTATTGGCCAAAATAACTCACCTCTATGAGATTTTCCCTTGCTAGCCCTTTGAGCCTGAACTTATTCTTGATAAATGACCTGTGGCATGATTGATGGCTTAGCCTATATCCATTTTTCGTGACTTACCTTGATTGAGATTGAATCATTGAATGTGTTGAAAATAAAATAAAGAAATTGAGGTAAGCTCCACAAAGGTCAAGTGATTAAGGGATAAAAAAAAAAAAAGGAAAAGAGTAAAAGGTGGGCTGGAAGGAATTAATTCCCGAAATTCTGTGGGAATGTTAGTGGAGCAAAAATCATTGAATTGAATGTGTTAAAGTGAAATAATATCAGTTTTCAATCTCATTGTTGTTTGAGCTACTATCCATATATTCCTACCCTGTTACCCCGGCCAAGTTACAACCTGTGAAGTCCTTTTGATCAATTAATGCATGTGTGTGATTCTTCATTTTTAAGAATTTTTCAGAATATGATCAAGCCTATGGTAGTGTTATAGCTTTGAGTGATTGAGTGCTCATTATACCCTTAAACACTGAGTGTTGAGTGAATATTATTTATCTGTGTGAGGGGTAACCAATGTAGACTTGTATCTCTAAGAAGCTGATGACATTATTGGGAGTTTATGATGTTGAGTCAGGCATGCATGGCATATTGTGTCTGAGAGTGTCTCTGGAATGTTATGTTGGATTAATTAAATATGTCCTGGACTGAGTCTTTTACATTGCTGGGGACAGCAACGTTTAAATCTGGGAATTATTTGATATGCGATCAGCATATAAGGAATTGTAAGATAAAAAGAGGAAGAATGTTACTTAATCTGATGCAAGAAAAGGGCAAAATCACTGTTAATTTGTCAAATATCTTAATCTGAAGTTATATACTGATTTTATGTTGATTTCATAGGAGAAATGCACAAATTAGAGCTGAAAAGGACAAAGTGGAACTAAAGGCCCACGCTACGAGCGTGGGAATGGCGCTTGCAGCATCAGAGGATCGCGCAAATGTTGAATTCAGATTTTAAATTCGAAATTTGAATTCAAATTTATTTTAATTAAATCTTTCCGTTAAACGTTTCTGTAATAAATTCATACTTTAATATTTCCGTTATAACGTTTATGTAATAAATTGTAAGGTTTCCGTTATACGTTTTGTCAGAAGGACAATCTTGTAATTTCACGCTCACAGCAGAAAAGAAGAAGAAAGTGACTCAATCAATGCATAAAAGAAGACCTAAAATCCCACGCTCACAGCGCGGGAATGGCGCTCAGAGCGTGGGAAGAAGAAAATTGGCAGAAGGTCCCGCGCTGAGAGCGCGAGATCCGCGCCATCAGCGTGGGAGGCGCGAAAGGATGGAAATTCAAATTTCACATTTTAGGTCAAAGTCTCTTATAAAAAGAGACTCAACCTTTGAAGAAGGAGCATCTCAGAATACACATCACAAGACCTAGAGGAGGCGTTCTTCGTGTTCATCACTCTGTTCTTGTATTCTTCTTTATTTTCTTTTTCCAGTTTATGTTGAAATCAGATCAGCGATCATGATGTTGATTGGCTAGATCTATTTCTGTAGTCAGGGGCATGATCCCTTTGTAAACAATTGCTACAAGGATTGAATCATTCTATGTATTGAATTAATATATTTCATCTTTTATCTTGAGCGTATTGATATTATTTCTGTTAGATCTGATCAACCTAATAGGGAATAATATTCTGGGGATCAGGATTCACAATAGGGATGTTGGAATACTGATCCTGAAAGGAGATAAAGATGACTCTCCATGCATGTTCTAGGGATAGACTTGTATGGATTGCAGTCGTGGGATTTATCTACATAATGCTTATTTTCAGGCGGAATTACTAAGGGATTAGGGTTCCAATTGAAGTAAAGGGTTAGATCGCCAAGGGATTGGGATCTAACTAATTATTTCTAAAAGATGATAATTTGTCTGAGTTGTTAATTTCAATAGGTTTTATGAATCAATCCGAAGTAAAATTGGGAACAATTGGTGAATGTACCCTGGCTACAGTCTTTCTCATCACTTTTTCTACAAAAACATTTCTTCATCTATTTTAAGTCTTTTTCAGAAAAATACAAAAACAAAGCTTTCATTTTTATTGTTATTTAATTTAAATTACAATTATTTGTCAACAACCAATCGATTTATCTAACTTAAGAGGACTGGTTATAGTAGTAATTGTTTATCAATCCCTGTGGAGACGATACTTACTTATCACTTTATTACTTGGAACGATCGGTGCACTTGCCGAGATCGCAACAACTACTTCTGTCTCGCTTCCAATTTCGCCACAACGGTTATTGAACTTCCTTCGTGACCCAAAATCTAGATCCAAGGTATGTGCAACATATTACTAATATTCGTATAGTTAATATAACGATTTACATGCACTCCTTTTCGTTTGTTTCTTACAAATGGTGGGAGATTATGTTTTGTAAATTGGGGTTCAAATCCTCAAGGTGGGCAAAATGAATGCATAATAAATTAATGATATCCGATTTAGTCCCTAACAAATAAAAAGCCTATTCGTGGTCCTAAGAAATTTAAAATTGACTCATTTAGTTGAAATCGTAGTCCCTCACAAATTCAAAAAAGACCCACATTAGTCCCTCGAAAGGACTAAAATGTATCCAATTTGAATTTTTTAGGGACTACGAATAGACTTTTTATTTACTAGGGACTAAAACGGGTATCGTAAAATTTTCTGAGCACTGAAAATGGTATTTACTCGAAAAGTTGTAGATGTTGTAGGATTCTTCATGTTTAAGGATGTTGTTATTCACGGAAGAATTTTTTATTTACAACTTTTAACTCTTCTTTTTAGATTTATTAGATTACGTGTTACTTCTAATATTTTTAAGCAACTGTTATTTTGCATAGTTTCATTAAAATAAACTTGATAGTTTCTTATACCATTTTTCTATGTTAAAACTTGAAAGAAAATGAAGTAAAATATATATATATAATATATATATTGGATCAAAGTATATCATTAGAATAAATAAAAAAACAACAATAATACTTTAGGAAATGACTAGAGAAACTCTTGACAACACATCCTTGTTTAAAAGTTTTAATTGCATCTTCTTACGTATTTCAATTCTTTGCTTCTGTGGATTAATCATAGTGGTATATGCTTTTACGGGAATATTCTGGTCGAGAACTCGTTTATGTTATTCAAGGCAATTGTTATGGGCCAGACTGAGGCCCACTACGCACCTCGGCCCAACACCTACATTGCACCTCGGCCAGCCACCAAACCCTAGAGCCGGGCTATATAAGGCAGGTAAGGCAGAGCAGTAAGGTACACATTTTCTAATCCAAAACACTATAGATCACACACACACCTCGAAGGCATGCGCCTAGGTCAGTGTCAGTGATCCCTGTTCCTCCCAGATACCTAATCTATAGGCATCTAGAGAGAAACATTCGTATCCGAGATTAATCATCCAACCTACGTTGGACACATCTGCCAACAGGCAGAACATTGGCGCCGTCTGTGGGGAATCGAACATCGACCCACGCATTATCCAAAAGAGTAATGGTGAGAGCCACAAGGAGCGGTTTCCGTCCCCTTCTGACATCCAATCAGGAGGAGGAACGGGAAGCAGCACTCCAGCCTACAGATCCCGATCCAGATGCCGTGCACGTTAGCGAGGTGCACTCCGATTCCGAATCCGCTCCAGCCTGTAACCCTGATGCGCCATATATGCAGGGGTTGCAGCCCATCGAGGCACCTGGCCGACAAGGCCCGAATCTGGCCATGGATGCACTCCTGCGCCGGATGGAGGAGTGGGAGCGCCGAAGCGAGCTGCAGAGACAGGCGGATGCAAGGCAGATCCACGAACTAGAGGCCCGGATCCGGCAGATGACTAATCCGGATCCGGTCAGAGCTGTTGATCGCGTAGTCACAGATCTACGCCGTTCAAACCCTCGCATGGAAGATCAACAACCAGTGGAAATTGGCCCTACCGGAATCCCTATGAACCCGAGTTCAACAATGGGGGTACCAAGATCCGGCCTTCAAAGACCACGGCAAGGGGAGCAAGCAGATCTGGGTCTTAATCAGATGACCCGGATGCCTAGGCGTTCAAATACGCAAGTGGAGCAAGCAGATCTGGGCCTCGACCAGACGACCCGAATGCCTAGGCACTTAAATACCCAAGATAGACAAGAAAGTGGTGACGCGGCCACGATGCATCGACCCCTGCAACGTAGCCCGGATAACGTTGCCGGAATATACAGGAGGAAATACAACAGGGGGTTGTACAATGACAGTCCTTTCTCGAATGAAATCGTGGAGGCTCCTTATCCAGACAACCTAAACTTATCAGAATTAATCAAGTATGATGGCACCCAAGATCCGCAAGTGCACCTAGATGCATTTGATACGGCTATGTATATCAAGGGCATCGAAGAACCTCTGATTACTAGGCTCTTTGCAACAACGTTAACAGGGGCGGCACAAACCTGGTTTTCATCATTACCGGCAGGGTCCATCCGATCTTTCGAAGAATTCGGAGGGCGATTCTTGTTGAATTTTGCCACCAGCAAGAAACAGCCAAAATCAGAATTTGCCTTGGGCAAAATCAAACAGCAATCCGGAGAAACACTACAAAGGTACCTTGATCGATTCAAACTTGCTGCCCTACAAGTGCCTGGGTTATCAGAAAATGTTCATTTACATCTAGTGATTGCCGGCCTACATGGAAGCTCTAGACTGGCAAAATCGATCTATAAGGACCCACCCAGGACCCTGGTGGAATTCAACACGCGTTCTAAGAAATATTTAGAACTCGAGCAAATGGAGCTGGAAAATGTTGACCAGAAGCATCATCCGGGTCAATCCGATAGGCCGGGGCCAAGAAAGCCAGGAGATTCGAGGGGGAAAAAGCCAGACGAACGTTTCCCAACTCGAGGGCGGTATGAGAAATATGCTCCATTGAATGCTCCTCGGTCGCAGATTTGGCGTGAGGTGGCTTCTACCGAAATGAAGACCGTGGAAAAACCTCGGCCATTGCAGCATCCAGCCGGCCTAGACCAATCACGATACTGTGCATTCCATGACGGCCCAGGGCACTCTACAGATGAATGCTGGGACCTCCGGGATGCCATTGAGAAATATATCCGGGAAGGAAAGTTACGTCAATATCTCATCCGCACTCAGGGATGGAGAAATCGAAAGAGGAGAGGAGGCAAGTCTGTCAATCAGTCTAATGAGAATAAAAAATTTAAAGAGGACAACCGCAGCAATAAGCAAGCCCGTGATGATGACGAATTCCAGGAGCCGGAATTCGAATGCAATGTTATCAGTGGCGCGTTTGGTGGAGGTGGCGATACTATGAACGCTCGGCGAAAGTACCTCAGGGAGGTGCTCTCCATCAGAGAACGTCCTAGATTCAAGGAAGAAGAGCCAGAACCACCGTTGCTGTATTTCACAAGGAAAGAGTTGGACGACGTGATACCAGGCCACGTAGACGGGTTGGTTATCACTGGGACGTTGGTGAACTGCAAGGTCAAAAAAATCTTCTTAGATAATGGAAGTTGCGCTGACGTCATCCTATGGCAGGCCTTTAAAAAAATGAATCTTGACGAAGAAGATCTTCGGCCCTGTAACACAGCCTTAATTGCTTTTAATGGGCAAGACACCATACCCAAAGGGTACATTGATTTGCGGTTGACGTTAGGCACAAAGGAGGCATACAGATCTGAAAGGGTGCGGTTCATCGTGGCCGACTTCCCTTCGGAATACAACATGATCCTGGGGAGGCCGACAATCCATGATTGGGACATGCTGGTGTCTACCAAGCACCAAAAGCTCAAAATGATCTCTAAACAGGGTACGGTGCTCACTATAGCTGGAGACCAGAAGGAGTCTAGAGACTGTTATTTCAGATCTGTTCGAATGGTGACGAGGGATCCCAACACTTCTACGGGAATTAGCCAGCCTGGTAACAAACCCCCTCCACACAGGTCGGTTAGCATGGTCGACTTCGACATGCGAGATGAGGAGCAGATGCCGCGACCGGAGCCGGAGGGCGAGTTAGAAACTATCAATATTGGAGAACCGGGGCAGGTCACCAAGATAGGCAAGGATCTAGCCACAGTCGACAAGCAAAGCCTGATTGCATGTCTTGACCGAAATCGCGATGTTTTCGCATGGAGGTCATCTGACATTCCCGGGGTGGATCCGAGCTTTTGCTGCCACAAGCTTTCTGTATATCCGGGGTCAAAACCGGTAGCCCAAAAGAAGCGCAATCTCAGCTCGGAGCGACGTCAGGTGTTGGAAGACCATGTCAAAGAACTGCTAGAAGCGGGGTTCATTAGAGAAATACAATATACGACTTGGTTGTCCAACGTGGTGATGGTAAAGAAACCAAGCGGGAAATGGCGAGTATGCACCGACTACACCGACCTAAATAAGGTATGTCCTAAGGATGCATACCCGATGCCAAACATTGATCAACTGGTCGACAGCTCATCTGGTTTCCGGATGCTATCCTTTATGGACGCATACTCCGGCTACAACCAAATCCCATTACATCCTGATGACCATGAAAAAACTGCATTCATTGCTGAGAAAGCCAATTACTGCTATAATGTCATGCCATTCGGACTGAAAAATTCTGGAGCCACGTACCAGAGGATGATGAACCAGGTCTTCTCGGATCAGTTGGGTAAAAACGTGGAGGTATACATTGACGATATGATCGTCAAATCAGCCGGAATGGAAGCACATATCCAGGACTTGGAACAAACATTTGGCAAGTTACGACAACACCGCATCCGCTTGAATCCGGCAAAATGTGCTTTTGGCGTTTTTGCAGGAAAATTTCTTGGCTTCATGTTGACACACCGGGGCATAGAAGCCAACCCAGATAAATGTGGAGCCATATTGCAAATGACGGCCCCAAAAAGTAAGAAAGAAATACAGCAACTGACGGGAAGGCTGGCATCCCTCACCCGTTTCTTACCTCGGTCGGCGGAGACAGCCCTTCCTTTCTTTAAACTGCTACGAAAGGAGGTGCAGTACGGATGGAGTACAGATTGCGAAGTTGCATTCCAGGAGATTAAGAGGAGATTATCTTCTCCACCCATTCTGGCCAAACCCAAAGAACAAGAAACTTTAATCCTTTACTTGTCCGTTGGGGAGTTGGCGGTCAGCTCGGTCCTGGTGCGAGAAGACGATGAAGGCCAACAACCCATCTACTTTGTAAGCCGACTCCTACAAGGAGCCGAATTGCGATATCAACGGTTAGAAAAGATAGCTTTTGCACTCCTCACCTCAGCTCGCCGACTTCGACCGTACTTCCAGGCTCACAAAATCCTGGTTCGATCCGACTTCCCAATCCGACAAATACTCCACAAGCCGGACTTAGCAGGCAGAATGATGAGTTGGGCGATAGAACTATCGGCATTTGACATCACATTTGAGAACCGAAAGGCAATCAAATCGCAAGCCTTGGCCGACTTCGTCCGGGAATTAACCTCGGCACCACAGATCTCTCCTGATGACTTGGATAAATGGACCATATATGTGGATGGATCCTCTAATTCCAAAGGAAGTGGAGCCGGGGTCATTATAGAGAATCCGGACGGGGTAGCGGTGGAGTATTCCATGAAAATGGACTTTGAGACCTCAAACAATCAGGCGGAGTATGAAGCCTTCATAGCCGGCTTGCTCCAGGCTAAAGAGCTTGGAGCCCGGAAGATCAGAATCTGCAGCGATTCCCAGTTGGTTACTTCGCAGGTTGAGGGCAATTATCAGACAAAGGGACCCTTGTTAATGAAATATTTGGAGCATGTCAAGCAGGTAATGGCGCACTTTGAGGAGGTGGAAATCAGCCACATCCCAAGGAACGCAAATAGCAGGGCGGACATATTATCCAAGCTCGCCAGTACGAAAGGATGGGGGAATTATAGAACCGTCATAGAGCAGAATATTCCCGAGCCGACCTGCATGATGCACATCTCGCAGGTAGACGATTGGCGTAGCAACATAATTGCATACCTTGATGGGGGCACAGTGCCCGAAGAAAAAGCTGTGGCCAGAAAACTCATCCGGGATGCCGCATCATATACCTTGTTTGAGGGGCAGTTGTATAAAAAAGGAATCTCAACTCCCCTACTCAAATGTGTCAACTCAGATAGAGCACAATATGTGCTGTCTGAAATACATGAAGGGGTTAACGGCCAGCATGTCGGTGGGAAAGCCTTGGCTCGGAAGGCGCTTCGTGCCGGATACTTTTGGCCATCCATGGCAAAGGATGCAAAGGATCACGTACAACGATGTAACGAATGCCAGAGGCATGGTAAAAACCTCTTGGCCCCACCTGAGGAGCTGAACTTTATTACGGCTCCATGGCCGTTCTACAAATGGGGAATGGACATTCTGGGGCCGTTTACGGCAGCAGAGGGTCAACTTAAATGGCTGATAGTAGCCATTGATTACTTCACCAAGTGGATCGAGGCAGAGCCAATTGCTTCCATCACCTCGGCCCGTATACAGCGTTTTTTAGAAAGAAATGTAATATGCCGTTTTGGTATCCCGGCGGAAATTGTAACGGATAACGGCACCCAGTTCACTAGCAAAGGGTTT
>JAVKPL010007041.1:0-28308 GCA_032173675.1 Gastrolobium villosum
TTTTGTTATTTAACCTACTTGGTTGGTCCGTATTGCTGTGTGAAACCCTACATTAATACTCAACCCGTCTTTAGCTAAACACTGGGCTAGCTCGAGCCCAACCCAACGAATATCATATACAAAACAATTTCAACCCAAAAGTATCAAAGGTATATGATTAAGTGGTCATGAGTTCGATCCTCATCGCTCTCATTCTATTAATAAAATAATGAAATATTGTAAAGTTTCTTGATGTATCATCCATCCTTCAAGTTCAATGGGCTCTTGTGTGAATGTGCGTGTTAGAAAAATGTAAAATTATTTATTTAACCTCACTTAACAACTTAAGCTTTTGAGTTGAAATGATTCTAAAATAAAAAAACACTATAGTATTGTTAGCATATATACATGTAGCATGCAAAATTTTCATTTTTTATCATTATTATACAGAAGGTTTGGGATTTGATAAAAGTAGAGAAAAGAAGCAAAATCCAATTAAGTATTAAAACTTCATTATTTAGAGACTCACTATTAACTTGAATAATAAGAAATATATGAATCATTAAAAGAAGGGAAATAGTTTTAGCATTTTATATGAGAAAATTTTCTCATATTACACTCACAATTAAAAGGTGAGACTCATTATGACTTTTTTATTTTCTCACTTTTTGTGGGTCCCGCTCATGTTTGTGTGTGTAATATGAGAAAGTATTCTTATGTAAAATGAGAAAATCAATCCCTTATATTATTTATGACATATATACAGGACAGTTATGTTAAGAGGGAAGATCCGTTTATAAATTTTTTTTTAAATTTTTTTACAAATTATAATATCATCTTCTCGGAGAACATAATGTAATCAATGTTCTCCGGAGAAAAGATATTATAATTTGTAAGAATTTGCAAACAATTTTTTTTTTTTTAAAATATAACGCCCTTAAAAGTGGGTCATCGATCGGCTGATTGACTTATAAGTGGTAAGCAGAATGAATATTAAATTAATAACTCTCGAAAGAAATGTAGCTAGAACGCTAGCTGTGAACCGAGAGTCTTAAATACCAAAGTCATGGAAGCCTAGGCATTTAATATATACTAGAATCTCATTTAATTTGTATTGTATGCTATGGATGTATTTGGAGTTGGCTCTTCAGTTTATAAAATTTTACATTCAACATTCAGGGTATCCGAATTTTACTTTTTAAGTAATTCTCTGTACGGATATAATTATAGAAATGAACTGGATTGCAACTTAACTATCATTTTTGCACAAGCATAACTAGTACGCTCTATTATATAATCCACTTGGTAGTTAACTGCTAATTTTTAAAAATTGTATAAATTTTTATTAAAAAATATAATACAGTCGTAGCATTAGTTGAATTTTTAAAAATAATACAATATTTTTACCAAAAAAAATAAAAAAAAATAATACAATATTAAATTCTATCTGGTTGGGGTTTTTTCGCACTGGCTGAATTTTTTTTCCCACTTTGCTACGACAAGCATATGAAAGTTTGTGGCACTAATCAATTACTCAGTATCCACATATTTAGTAATTAACACAATTGGTAATATCGGATTATTTTAATTATGGATTCCGTCAACCTAGCTAAGAGCTGTGTTTCTTAAACCTCACATGTATTGGACAAGCATGCATCTTTTGTGAACCTAAGCTGGAAATAAAGCTTAATTGACCTTTGGAAAGTTTTCACCATTTCTTTTAATCTATAAAGTATAAAGGTCGTGTAGTGTTTGACCTAGGCTTTAATTCAGAATAGCTATCTTATGGGTTTTATTAATATCATGTTAAAGGAGATAATTATCTTATGTCATAGAGATAAATTAGTGGACTCCACCACCTAAAAAAAGAAGAAAAAAGGTGGCACGATTATCGAAGGGTGTGTAGGAGAGAAAACTTATCTCATGTGACGTAAGAATAATTTTTCCCTTCATTTATTAAAGTGTGAAGCCACAGGGGCCGTTGTAATTTTATATGTGTTGTATTTTTTTTTTAACAATTTTTATCTTTTCGTGTGTGTATATATATTAGAAAATCAGTAAACACTTCCCCGTTAATTCTCATTTGCTATCGTATTACAAAACAACTGAAGAATTACTTGATCTATCAACCGTGCAGAAAGACAATGGAAGATTAGGTCAGGGAGCACCGTTTGTAGAAATTTCAAAGTATTTTTGATTGGGGATTCTTGATAATGACCTTATACTAATTAAGGATATTCCCATAAATATTAGAACAAGAAAGTGTAAGAATTTTGTTCTTAGGAATTTCCTAATCCCAGTGGTTTAGACAATGTGATGAATCTTTTTTACTAAGCATGTCTCAACTCATTTTTGATTTTCACACACAAACTATTACTAGCATCACATATTTTTTTATCAAGTGATGATCGCCTCGTCAAACCAGACCCCTGAGCTTGTCCTATACAGGACGCTGCCTAACTGGACATAAAGAAAAATTCGACGCGTCTATATATGTGAATAAAGATTAAAGACAAAATAGTATAATAGTGGCACATATTACTTTGTTTACAAATTTTTTGAATTTTTTTTTTACAAATTACACTATATTCTCCCGGCAGAACATAGTGTAGTTTGCAAAAGTTTGTATTCTCCCGGGATATAGTGTAGTTTGTAAGAGTTTGTAAACAAAAAAATTTGTAAATATAACCTGCCCCAATTATTTAAGTGAAATATAAGTATTACTTTGTAGAAATGAATTTTTTTTCCTGTAACTGTTTTCTAATTATGTATTAAGAGTAATACATACTTAAAATATTAAAGTTGCTAACGTGAAGAAGAGACAAAAAGTATCTTTAATTAAAATTATAACCATGTACTATTCCTAATACATAATTAAAAATGAATACAGAATCTCATCAGGACATTCGAGTGACCATTATTTAATTTGTACTAATTTTGTAACCTGTGGAAACTTGAGAAAACGTACTGAACTTGAATTCTTTGTGAATTAGCTGTGTCTAAAACCAGTATTTAATTTGTGAAATTCCGCAGCCGCAGTGAGACAAAAGTAGCACATATTCATCGAATAATTTTTTTTCCTTTGACAAATTAAGAGATACTCTTTTTATTTGTATTTTATTTTGGTTCCTGGTTCCTTAAAATTTATTTCAGCATATTAATACGAGTAATGCTAATGATACATTTGTTTATGTTAGAGTATAATTTACATTAAAAAGTCTTCATGCAACAGTTTAAGCTTTTAGTTGAATTGATTTTTTACATGATATTAGAGCCTCGTGTCCCATCCTCATTACCCCACTTTCTCTTATAGAATTTTCTTAACACAGTCAGCCTTCACCCACCAATTTAAGTTTTTAGGTTGAATTAATTATTTACGGTTTATGATATAAAAACTGAACTGCACAAACACTAAAATGTGTGGTTAAAAAAATTCAACCATTATTTGATCTCGTTACAAAGAAAACTCAATCACCTATTATTTGCTTTTACGAAGAATCTGCATAACTCCTTTTTGTGCAATTATCTTTCACCGTATTAATATAAGGAAAAATATTTTCTCATATTACATAAGAATTTAACTCATGTTATGAGCATTCAATTTGCGTGTAAATTTTTTTTTTAATAAATATGGGACCCATTACTAATTGTGTCACAACATGAGAATTGAATTCTCATGCAACATGAGAAAATCAAATCCCTTGATATAAATACGTATTGTATAAGATCGCATTTGTGAGTGGTAAGACCATTGAAGCAAGCGACCAACAGGAAAGAGACACATAATGAAGAGCATGAAAACTTTTGCCACAGAGGCCAATCGTTACAAAAAAAACTTTGCTTTTTCTAATAAACAATTGTCATAAAAAGGGAGACCAATCGTTATGGAAAATTTGTAATGGGAGAGCATATGGTTCTGTCCCTATTTCCCACTTGCACTCACCTATACGCAGAGAGTGGACAATATTCAATATCTTATCCATTTGTTGTAACATAAGCTATTTTCAGTATCTTTTTTCAATTTTCCTTTGCTAATTTTCTCTTCCTTTTTTATGTGTATTTTCCATAAATAGGTAACCTGTAATTCCTCCACAAGCTCATGCATGATAAGACATCCATGTATCTGCCCAAGTACTTTGGGAGAATGACAAGTTTGGACTGTTCTATTGCTCTCTTTATGCTAGTTTCTTACAATTTCCAATGGGGAAATTTTTGTAAGTAAGCTATAATATTTCTCTTTTTCTCTCTTTTTTAACGTTCATATTATGGTAGGATTAACTATTTTAAATAAATTTTTCTGTATTCACAAAGACTTAAACTCAAGATCTTACTTAAGCGGAATCAAACATGTACCACTTGAACCAATCCCCTTCTGTCAAGCACCAAAGTGATAGTAATCTACCAAAATTTCTTAGCCATTTTCAATATCTTTTGCCTAAGAGTATTTGGATATATTGTGAGTAAAAAGTTTAACTAAATCAAACCAATCAGTTGCTGCAAATTAGGAACCAATTAGTTCGATTCTTTGTTACAAAATCGAACCAATTCAAATTGATTTTGTGTGGTTCTCTTGTATTTTCAGCATTGCGCACATATACCTTTCTTTACGTTTTCTCTAGCTTCCCGATCCATTACTAAGAATCTTCCTACGGACCACAAAAATAGAAAAGAACAAAGCAAATAGCAAAATTGAGAAACCCAATACTACAAAATCATAAAAGGAAATAAATTAAGATGCAAGCTGCAAATGGGAAAGAACAAAGAGAAGAACGGACATAGCCCAAAGTTTTGATGAATAAGGAGGGCAATGGATTAGTGATGTTGAGTGTTTCATTACTAAGATGGGGGAGAATTAAGGAAGTGTTTGTAAAGAACCTTGGATACACCACCTCACTATATATCTCAACACGCCCCGTCATACGAGAGCCCGTTGGGCTTGAAGAGTGGATGCAACAGGCTCAACCTACCTGTGCTAAGAGAGTCCACAAGAGAAAATGGGGAACAACGAGACTCTGATACCATGTAAAGAACCTTGGGATACACCACCCAAAAAGCTAGTTCAAAGGGTTGGGAGTGCCCAAGGCCTTATAAACTCCACATTAGTTGCGCATACAACCAATGTGGGACTATATATCTCAACATGCCTTCTCACACGAGAGCGCATTGGGCTTTGATACCATGTAAAGAATTTTGGGATACACCAACCCAAAAGCTAGCTCAAAGGGTGGGAGTGCCCAAGATCTTATAAAGGTCACATTAGTTGCACACACAACCAATGTGGGACTATATATCTCAGTGTTAATTGGTTATGATGATATCACCATTACGTGGCTAAGATGAGTCGATTATTAATGGTCTAAGCGACAATTCACATGCACATCGAGTGGATTAGACATCTAGTCTCAATTTAAAATCTTAATGCATTGAATTTATAGATTTTTCACGGTACTCAGTTAATCCATTTTATCTAATGTGAAACTTCAGTACTCACATTTAATTTAAATTCTTATTGGTGAATGAATCATCACTAGTTATTTCGTTTCGTATTGATAACCAGCCTTTGCACGTGTAATTTGCTAGCATTAGTGGGATTCAGCTGTTTTTCCCTGTTCATCGACTCTTTTTGGATATAGAACAAAAAGGGTGTCTGAAAAATTCTCAAACTGGAACTGTATGGTTCCACATATGAACGTTAACTGTATCCTCTTGATTTTCTTTCAACACTGACTACTGACTACTACTGACCTATTTTCTAGTGAATATTTTGAAAGAGTTTGTATCTATTGTCTTCATCCATCACAGAAAATCAGGATTAGGCTAAAAGCCTACATTATTATCCAACTAGATCCAATACCAACAGATGCCAAAAGGTATGATCACAATGGGCTAGTGAAAATAATACAATTGAAATTATATATTTCTTTAACATTTACTAGTTTGTTAATTTATTTTTGTCACTATAATTTATACATGACCTAAAAATGCCCCTTACTATGAATTATGCATGTGAAAAACTTGTAAAAATCAATACATAATATTTTAAAAAGGATTTTATTTATCTCAAGTAACACGAAAGCAAAACTCTCTCTTGCCCTCACATTAATAAGTGAGCTGCTTCCTTTCTTCTTCTTTTTTTCTCTCATCCGATGGGTCTCGTTTTTGACTGAGTGTGCAGGAAAAAAATTTCATTTTCCCGTTACTTGAGACTAATAAACCGCTTTTAAAAATGAGTTTTATTAATGTTATATTACATAATTTAAGTGTTATTTGAGTATTAAAAAAAAAAATATTATTTCCAACTCTCACATCAAAAGGGAGAGAGAAAATGGAATGATGAAAGAGAAAGAAAAATATGTGGACCCCACCTCTTTAATGTGTGAAGGAAAATAAAGTTATATTATATTACATGATAAACATAAAACCCTTTAAAAATTATCCAAGAGGTAAACCACTAAATTACATGCACACATATCTTCCACTTAAATTTATTGCAATAGATGACTAGGTGAGCCATAGAGGTGTAGTCAGTAGTCACTAGTCACACGCAAATAGAGGGAAGGCACATGAAAAGAAAGAAAGGTGAATAAATTTAAAACAGAGTGGAGAGTTAAAGTGAGGACATATATGAAGAGAAATATATGTTTCTGAAAAAGTAAATATTATTGAAGATTTCTTTTTCTTTTTGGTAGTTATTAAAAAATTCAAATAAAGAAGAAGGGAGTCAGAGAGTATAATTGTCTCTCTCCGTTGAATTAATCATATTTATATATTACACTCTGTTAGTTTTTCTATCTTAATTAGTCTTTGGAACTGCATGCAGTATATATGTGGAACTCTTTTATGAGTACATTTTCATAAACGTAAGAACTTTGGGATACATCACCCCAAAAGTTAGCTCAAATGATGAGAGTGCCCAAGGTCTTATAAAGACAACATTAGTTGCACATACAATCAATGTGAGACTATGGATCTCAACATGCCCCCTCACACGAGAGCCTACTGGGCTTAAAGAGTGGATAATGCAACAGGCCCAGCCTATCTGTGCTAAGAGAGTCCACAAGAGAAAGTGGGGGACGGTGAGGCTCTGAAACCATGTAAAGAACCTTGAGATACACCACCCCAAAAGCTAGCTCAAAGGGTGGGAGTGCCCAAGGCCTTATAAAGACCACATTAGTTGCATATACAACCAATGTGAGACTATAGATCTCAACAACTCCACATTAGTTGTTCATCCAACCAATGTGAGACTATATATCTCAACACGCCCCCTCACACGAGAGCCCATTGGGCTTGAAGAGTGGATAATGCAACAGGGACGGCGAGATGCTGATACCGTGTAAAGAACCTTGAGATACACCACCCAAAAACTAGCTCAAAGGGTGGGAGTGCCCAAGACCTTATAAACTTCACATTAATTATTCATCCAACCAATGTGGGACTATATATTTAAACAATTTAACATGCAAGGATCTATACGTATGTCCACCTTTTTACGTGAGACTGCATCCACTTTTGTTAAGAAGTGACGATTTGAAAAACAAATAGTGCGAGTGTCCTGGTCTCCTGGATATAGAGAATGACTAATTTCACTTAGGTAATTTTGTTACATTTCAACATCTTTATTCAGAAAAGGTGGCCGACATTAAGAATGAATGCCCTTGCCAAAACTTTCTATTCGTTTTACTTTTTGGGGTAAATAAAAACATATATGCTTCGGTTAGCTATGATACTAAAGAGGAAAAAAATGAAATAAAAATTTGTGGCTCAAACAAAGGGAAATATAAGAAAAGAAAAATCTGTTCATGTTATATATTAAAATTATGTATTATGGGTAGTATATAATTATAATATTAAAGTTATTTTTTTCTTCGTCACATCACTTGACAGCCTAATTATGAGGAGAAAGAAAAAATAATTTTTAATATTATAACCATATATTACCCGTATATATAGTTATCTTTTTTTGCAGGACCAAATTTCTTTCATGCAGTATGATAAATTGAAGGGTTATGTTTATCTCATTTTTACATGAGTTAAACAATTTTTCTACACACATAAAAAGGGGTTAGATCCCACCACTTTTTTTTTCTCTCCTCTTACCTGTGGGTCCCACTTATACTTTTATTTATACAATATGAAATAACTTTTTTCTTACATCATCATCAACATCAACATCAACATCATCTTTATCCCAAATTAATTGGGGTCGGTGGTAGATCAACCCACATGAAAGATATAAAATGGTTGAAAAAAATAAAATAAAAAATTAAAAAATAATAATAATAATAATAATAATAATAATAATAATATATAAATAAATAAAAGTAAAAAAGAGAGGGACAAGAAGAAGTGTGGGAAATGAAGAGGAAAAGGACTAAAAATGGACCATCTGGAATGTAGGAATAACAACGGGTCTAACCCTCCACCATACTTATAGCTTTTCTCCATTCCGTTCTAAGACATACCGTCCGCCAATCTATATCCCACTCCATTAAATCTTATTTTATTACCTTCCCCAAGTAAGTTTCGGCTGACCTCTGCCTCTTTTTGTGTTGTGATCTTGGTAACAAACTTCTGCTCTTACAGGAGCATCCAAGGACCTTCTCATCACGTGCCCAAACCACCTCAATCTATGTTCTCTCATCTTCTCGGCTACCGGTACTACTCCGCCCATGTGTGCTTGCATGCATGGTCTGTCCCAAGCCAGGATAAAGGAGAAGGGTTGGCGTCAGGTTTTGCGAACCGGCCGTAAAAAATATCTATATTTTTATGTGATGAACTTTTTTCCTACAACATAAGAAAAATATATCCCTAAATTCAAACCCCTCAAACAAAATATCATCCATAAATGCATCGTGGATTTTCCACCCAGTAACAACAATTAGGACGTACTAGATTCCAGTATATTATTATGTTGTGCTATCTTACTAGTTAAATTGATGGTGGATATGACTAGTTGTCCAAGGCAAAATCTAACAAAATCTTGAATCAATTGTATATGTCTCCGCGAAAAACATTGATTGGAAGAAAGGACGGTAACATGAAATGAGCAATAGACAAGGAAGTTGGAAGCCCATTATGAAGTGGACAAGAGAGCAAGGGAATTATGGAGGAGGTTATGGGTGGGATGGTGGGAGTAAAATGAGCATGCAAGTAAATTTATGGTCGGATACCTGTCTTCTTAGTTAGGATTACTCAATAGTTGTTACAATATAAGATTCTTATTAGAAACTTTGCATCATTCCTTTGATAAACAACATGGTGGACAACCACTCAAAACTTATAAACCTAAAATTAACCCAAATGTCAAGCACGTGAACCAACTGATAAATGATTGTTCCAGCTTAATTAATGGTTTTGAGTACGAGTCTATGGGAAGCAGCTATATTAAAACTTGATAAGGAGAGCTTTGCTGCTCATGTGGTCCTATCAAATTGAATTAGTTATTTAATCGATTAATCAATAATAATTTAAAAAAAATAAATTTAACCTACATAATAGAGTTCTAGCTAGCTAGTAGCCAAGTGAACAACACTATGTCATGTTAATTTTGAAGTAAAACAATAATGATATATAATCTAATATATATAGATTTAATTTTTACATACTATTAGTGTAAATTCTTTATATTAACTCATTATTAAAAAATTCAATTATATATTAAAAATTATATGAGACTTAAAAAAGTTTATTTGAATGATCAAATTTGAAAACATGTAAGTTGATGATAGCAAAAACAAATTTACAATTCATATTGGCTAAATTAAACTCATATTCTAGAAGTATTGGTAATGAATCTCTCGTCCCTTATTGATTAGCTAAGATTGAACATCAATTTACTTGGTTTTGTGCAGTTTATGACTTTCCCGACAAGTATGCCTATTGCATGCTGGATGCTCCCTTGAGGGGATCGTTTACTTGCTTATTAGCCCAAGACATGATGAGATTGTTTCGAGAAATTTGTTAAAGCTAACCTAAACCCACTTATGGACCATCTAGATTGCAAAGAGATGACATTCCTCAACTTGTAATCGATCCATTTTGGGTGGCTCCAATCATGGCTCTTAGGTTTTAGCATATGTCATGGATGTGGATTCCAATTTTTGTCCTCCAAATGAAAACTTTAGTGGGCCTCAAGCCAACACAAACTAATTACTCAGCTTAATACCCACTCTGACAAAATTCAGGCCCAATATTGCTTTGGGGTATGATTTATGGATTTTATGTTTATTATGTTGTAGGAAAAGTGATTGTGTAATGTTATACAGATTCGTTTTGCGTGTCATATATATATTTTTTGTTTTAAAATGTGTGGACCCCATAAAATGTTATTTGTGTAGGAAAGTTTGTTGTGTTATGTTAAAGGATAAAATGAAAACCCATGATTGGACCAAAAAATATTTCTATATCTGATTTGACTCACAATCGAATTAAATAAATGTTTTTAAACGATAAAGTGGCATAGTAAGAAATAAGTAAATAACATTTTTTACAATTGTTTAATGAAAATAAAATACCATTCTTAATTATTAACGACATATTAGTAATCTAAATTAATGCAATAAACTAGAAAGAGAGAGTAACAAATTTTATATATTATTTATTTACAAAAAAAATTATACATTGTTTTTTCATAATAATAGTTAAATACTAACATGCAAGTGAAAACCATTTGACTTAAAATAATAATAATAATCCCATTCTAGTTATTTTTAATATAAAAATCGTTCTACTTAAGTAACTTTTAAAAAAAATTAAGTACGCATATTAATTATGTAATAAAATAAAATTTTCTATATCAGGATAGAATTTGCATCATAAATCTATGGATTTAATATTTTTATGTTTTAAAAAATAAATTTATTTTTTATAATATATAAAAATATGTGAGATTTATATTTTCTTAATTTTTCTGAATTCACATGAACCCCCGAATAGTAAGAAATAACAGGAGGGATATTCTTACTATCAAAATATTTCACTACCAACTTATTACCTATCTAATCATCTTTGGATCAAATAATTTGGTAATAAGAATATCCTTACTCCATGAATAAATTTATTTTCTACAAGCGTCCATTTCAAAAATAATTAAAAAATTGGGGGCAAAACCATAGAGAAGGGTTCATTCTTCAATCTTCGTATTCACTGTAGTGCCTGTGCGAGCACGTTGCTTCCGCTATCGTATTCTTCTTCTGTCGCAATTACTCCATAGTCTCGTTTCAGCAACTCGGTGAAATCGGAAGATATCGCCGGTATGGTGCGCTTCTACTCTATATTTTGTAGTTGACAGAGGTTATTTTCCCCCACCTTTTTCTGATGCTTCTCTGCAAGCTGTCATTATCTACATTAGTCTTTTATGGATATGTATTGTGCTGTTGATTTGAGTCAAGTGCGTTTCATAGTTTTGTATATCGTTTCCTTTTTTTTTTTCCTAACATGCTTAATTGGATGTATCATGGTCAGGGTTTGAAAGCATCGTTTGCTTTTAGGTTTTCATTAGTTTTGTGATAGTAATGTGCCATAGATGATAGTTAAGGAAAATCAGAATGAACATTTTGATTGGGGTGGAACGGTAGATATAAATCTAAGAGCAGCCACTGTCATGTGAGGAATGAATTATTATCTATTAGCTGCATGTGATTCTTGGATGGAAGAACTAATAGGAATATGAGGGTTGTTGAGATGTTAAAAGTTAAAGGTGAAACTTCATAAAATAAGAAAGTTCAAAAATTACAGAGACTGTGAAGCAAAAGGGTACAGTTCTCTTGATTTACTCTATGCTTTTGCTATTGATGGTGATGCTTGAGGAATTCAATGAAAACCATAATAAAAGTAGCATCAAAATTATTTTTGTATTAATTTTCTAGCAACTAATTGCATGACCCAAAAAGAGTATTCGCAATTTTAAAGTATATATAAACAGATGTGCATGGCCCAAAAAAAGCATAGTAAATGTGCATTGCCTGAACAGGGGAAATTGCTTATCGGGTTTTCTACTCTGACTTTTTCTTTTGATTGGAAGGTAACTTGCATAAGTTGGAGTTCTTCCCTACTTATTATTTCAATGAAAAGAAAATAAAAAGAATTACTGTTGTGCTTTAGTGAACTGTATATGTATGGTACTTACTATAATTTTGGAAAATGCGTACATTGTTGCTTGTGATTGGTTATTTTCAAATAATAATTGACTCAAAAGCCTCTCAACTAAGTCAATGATCTTTTCAGATGAATGAGGATGAAATCCTTCTAATCAAAATTGGATGGACAGTGACACAGCAGAGTACATGGGTATGGGGCTGGTGCTACCCTAATAGATTTGTTTGGCCGTAGATCATCATCATCTGCCATTTATGATCTGTAGATAAAACATCAGGAGGAGTTCTGTGTGAGTTGTCAATTGAAGGTGAAATTTGATAAGACAGAGAACCTTCAAACGTCAAAACCTATTTCTTGAACCAAGGATTTTAATCATATTTTATGGGTTACAATTTCCCTCATGCTGACCTGCCTTCCAAGACTTAGCTGTCTTTCTTTCTTGTATTCTTTACCCAAATTGTCCAACAATGTAAAGCAAATCCATGCCCAATTAGTCACTAACGGCCTGAAATCTCCCACCTTCTTGGCCAAGTTAATTGAGCATTATTGTGGTTCACCATACCAACACATTGCCAATAATGCACATTTGGTGTTCCAGTACTTTGACACGCCGAACTTGTTTCTCTTCAATACTTTGATAAGATGTGTTCAACCCAAGGGTTCTCTTCGTATTTTCCGAAATGAATTTTCAAGGGGAATCATAGTTTTTGACGATTGCACTTACAATTTTGTTCTCGGAGCCTGTGCTCGCTCCCCTTCTTCTTCAACATTATGGGTAGGTAGACAACTACATGCCCAGATTGTAAAACATGGGGTTGAGTCAAATATATTGGTTCTGACTACCAACATACATTTTTATGCTAGCAACAAAGATATTATATCAGCCCGAAGAGTGTTTGATGAAATGGCGGAAAGAAGCAATGTTACATGGAATGCTATGATAACAGGTTATTGTTCCCTAAAAGAAGGAAACAAGAAATATGCTGTCAATGCATTGTCTTTGTTCAATGACATGTTGGCTGATCCGAGTGGAGTTAAACCAACAGATACTACCATAGTTTCTGTGCTTTCAGCAGCTTCTCAAATAGGTATGATAGAAACCGGTGCTTGTATACATGGGTTTGCAGAAAAAATAGTGTGTTCTCCTGAAGATGATGTGTTTATAGGCACTGGGCTTGTGGATATGTACTCAAAATGTGGATGTCTTGACAGTGCCTTATCTATCTTCTGGCGAATGAATCAGAAGGACATCTTGACATGGACAGCAATGACTACTGGTCTAGCCGTCCATGGGAAAGGAAAACAAGCCTTGGAGGTTTTGTATAAAATGGGAGCTTATGGAGTGAAGCCGAATGAAGTAACTTTTACAAGCTTGTTGTCGGCTTGCTGTCATGCTGGGCTTATTGAAGAAGGCCTTCAACTGTTTCATGATATAAAGAGAAAGTTTGGTGTGATGCCTCAGATACAACATTATGGTTGCATTGTTGACCTCCTTGGCCGATCCGGAAAGTTAAAAGAAGCTTATGATTTTATCATGGGGATGCCAATTAGTCCCGATGCCGTAATATGGAGGAGTTTGCTTGGTGCATGCAAGATTCATGGGAATGTTGTGATGGGAGAGAAGGTGGGGAAGTTTCTTCTCCAGGTAGAAGAGCAGAGTTGTGCTGAGTTGGCTCTTAAGAGCGAGGACTATGTAGCTCTGTCAAATGTTTATGCTTCAGCAGAAAGGTGGAATGATGTTGAAACTGTAAGGAAAAAGATGAAAGCTAAGAGCGTTTTGAATAAAGCTGGTTATAGCTCTGTTCAAACTGTCAGCATGGCTACATTGTAATCAAAAAATTATGTTAGCAAGACAATAAATCTTTCAGACTAAGGAAACCTGGAGTAGCTCAGAATAAGGACAACAGTGGAAACAGCAACAAGTATACAGTGTATGGCCAAACACTCCTCATTAACAGATTGGAAATATGAGATGTCCTAACAGCAAATTGTGTGAGTATGTAGCATATCCAAGCAAGATATATAACTCATGTACAAGTATGATATTAGTGGTAGTGTTATTTCAGCTTTCATTATTTATAAGTCTGTACAAGTATGGCTTTGAGTAAACTGTATTTATGGCTGTTGAGCGGAATAATCTGCATATTTCCTTCCAGTCTCTCTTTTTCTTTCTTTTTGTCTCAACTAATTTCCGGATCTGATCCATGCAAAAATGTAAATAATGCTCTCAATGAAATAAACGCTTAATTATAGAGGGAAAGAAGATAGTATAAATTTGGACCAAACAAAGGTATATAATCCTTTTTTTCCTTTTCTGATGAAATACCCTTTCTGTTATGAACCAACTTATTGGCCCATATTCTAATAGCCCATAAAGGGTAATCAACTAAGAGAGATAAGAAAATAATTTTGCCTAATAAAATATCAATCTTATCATATCACTAAGTAGATCAAATATTGAGCTCTCTATCCAAATGGCCTAAAATTAACCACTATAAATCAAGTATACACTTTTTTATGCTCTTTCTTAGTTGTTTGTATGCACACCCCTTTACTCTCTGGCTTGTTATTGTTAACTATATATGCACAGTTATCTGCAGTCCTCTATGATTTCTCTCTTATAAATATTAGGAGCATGTTAATCTTATATAGACTCACCAATTTCTGATTGGACACCCCCAATTCCCTTGGATTGAACACTTTCTATATTTAGTTTTAGGATAATCTTTTTCTTATATTACATAGAAAAAATTCTTTTCCTACCACAAACACGTGGGACCCACCTATTACCCTAGTTTTATGCATATAGTGTTCAGTCCTGGTCCAGAAGCTTTAGCAACAGCCGAACGCACACTTGTCTCTTAACTTCTTGTACATACATATCGAATGGAGAAAAAGAAATAACATAAAAACCATTCCATTGCAGGAACTGAAAAACAATAACTCAATTTGGGTTCCAAAATCTAACGTGTATTGAAGCAATTTGTCGAGGCAAGATCTCTTCTATTAGCATCCGATTGCTTCATTTTATTCGAACTGCTTAAATGTAAAATCCATGCCATAAACTGTTTTATCATTATAAATCAGGCTTAATGAAACTATGAAGTATTTCTAAAGAGTTATAATTTTCAAATATAGTCTTTTATGCTGAATTGTTAAGATAAAATTAAATGTAATATTTAGATTTTAGAAGTCCTGAAATATTATTTTTAAATGAGAAAATTATGAATGACGGGTTAATGTGACGTCCGTCATATATAATACCATTTTATATTGAACTGTATTATAAAGGATTGAGTTTAATATTTTTTATATTATAGGAGATAATTTATCTCCTAAATACATAAAAAAGTATGTAAAGTTCATGTGCTAAGAAGAGAGAGAAAGAAAAAATATGAGTATATTTACCATTAGGGGGTGTTTGGTAGGAGGTGAAAAAAAAATTCTAGCAAAATGGGATGGAAAAATTATTTGCCTATATTTGGTAGGAAGTGAAGTAAAAGTATGACTGAGAAATTTTTTTTCCCATCATTTGCTTTTCCATATAAAATGGTTATGGAAGGTTACCATTGATGGGGTGGAATTGTTTTTTTTTTTTCTTCTATTTGGTGGGAAAATTAACACACAATATCAGTAAAATTAATCCAACATTCTCGAAAAAAATTTGGCCTACCAAACACCTTTTAGTAAATTATCTAGGAAACTTTTTTTTTCATCATATTACCGGAAACTTTTTTTTTCCCGTTAAATTTTTTTTTCTCCTTTATCAAAAGCACCTAAAAGATTATGTATGTCTAAGGTTGTTTCATATCAAATACATTTAAGCGTATTTAAAAAAAAAAAAAACATTTAAGCGTATGAGTAGTTAAATCAAAATATGAAAACGTGGCATGGACCATGTAAGGAGATGCACGGAACAGTGACCATTTTGTCACTACTGGCCAAAACAATTACCAAACTACCATGTCAACAGTAAATTTTCGCAGAATGCCACATGGAATAATTCGCTACACTGTGTAGCGAAATATACTTGCTCATTCCCATATTTACTCATTGTTGTCCTCAACAACAAATTAAATTAAAAACATGGAATAATGTAAGCATGCTTAATATAAGACTAGACAATATATCAATTTAAAAATGATCAGACTTAGGAATAAATAATAGAGCTTTTAAGAACAAACATTTAACTAAGCAGCCTTAAAAATAAGCAAGTTATAAAATCAAAGCATGAGTTCTATCAATCAAGCATAAAAATTGATTTTTTAACACATCCCTCACTAGATATATCAAGTCACTCATTACTCATCTATCTAAGGGTTAAGTGTTTCACTCAATTTTCACTGTATCAATATTTTCATAAGCTTGATAATATTCCCACTTTCCACAGTTAATTCACATGCACAAAAGATCCAGAGGTCTTTATTCAGGTTGTAATGGGGCTGGGTTAAAGGTAGGATAATTAAGAAAAAATTAGCTATAACATTGGAACACAGAAAGATCATAGTAAAGTGTAAACACTCAAACAAATAATCCTTTTTCTCCTTTCTTTCCTCCTTTTTCTTTTTTCAGCACTTTTTTTTTTGTGCTTTTTTTTTCTTTTTCAACCTCCAATATTTTTTTTTTCATTTTCATTTTTCAACGCTTTTATTTGCTTAGAAACAATAAATATTTTTATTTTTCACCTTTTTTCAACCTTTGCTTTTGCTCCATTCACCTAACTTCCTTTTTCACCACTTCTGAATTACATGATAAAGTACTCATGTTTACACCTACCATGAAATTTCTATAATCCAATCTTATTTAAGGTAGATGTGTATGTGGAATGACTAATTAAAATAACAGGTATTAAGAACAGAAAAGGTTTAGGCTCAAAGGGCTAAACAAAGGATATTACAATGGTTGGCTTTTTGGCTAACTAGCTAAAACGATAAAATGCCTCAATCATTTCAAACATGCATGCAAACAACCATTTTAAGGAGAAACAAAGCAAGTTCTGGTAATATTTTCAACAATGAAATGCACACTGAAAAGAAATTTCTCTTTTGGCTCAAACCTTACGGCTATAAGTGTGCGATTTAGTAATTTATGCTCTTTCTCAATCACCCATACTGTAATTTCATTATTCTTACTAACTCTTAGACTAACTCAATCAATGCTTATTCTAAAAATATAAAATACATTCTAAGTCATCACATCATAAATTAATTTTTATTGACCAATTCTAACTTAGCATGATTTAAAATCCAGATAAAGAGAAGAAATAAAATAAATTAAAGGGGAATAAGGAAAAGAATTTTCCCTATTTTTTTGAAAAATTTTGCAGCTCTTCGCATCTTCACAGGGAAGTCTGACTACTACTGTATATGGCAGTGCTCCGCATTCCCAGATTTAGAATTTTGTTGTCCTCAGCAATGGACTACACATAAGAAACAAGGAGCACGTAATAACAACAAAAATAATCAGTAGCATCAGAAAATTGTCCAAATACATCACCATGGAGATCAAAAATTTAAACTAAAGTAAAATAAACCAAAACAAAAACTAAATGCAGCAAAATAAAATTAAAGCATAAATCTGTTGGGTTGCCTCCCAACAAGCGCTTATTTAAAGTCATTAGCTTGACTTTGGTAGATGATCAAGATGACTTATAGCAAAGAACCAAAGCTGACTTTGTTCCCATGGTCATAGTCATCTTTTTTGTTTTCTTTATCTTAATCTTGGGTTTGCTTTTAGTTCTTGATAGATGAGGATTTTCAAGTCTTGTTTTTCCTCCTCCTTTGTCTTCAACAAATTGTGCATGCAAAACTGAGGAGAAGGATGTAAGGTGGTGTTTCGTTCAAAGTCTTTCTCAGTTTCCTAGTTAAGTGTAGAAGGCATTCTCAGTTCTCCATGTTTGGTTCATGGATATGATGAATTTTATCCATCAAAACCACTTGCCCATCAATCCACAATTGCATGTAAAAATCAACAAATTCACTGTTTTAGAAAGCTAAATGGAAGATGGTATTTGGCATAAAACCGGCTAAGTCATTGAAATGGTAAAATAGAGTTACAACATTACCCTTGCACATGAGACAACAATGGAAAAGTTTGCAGAAAGGTGCAGAAGGTTCAGGTGAAGAAGGCAAAGTTTGCAAAATCTCAAACCTTGTTCCTCTCAAATTTCCCTTCTACCTTCACACCCGGGATTGAGAGCCTACCCACTAAATTTTCCTGGTTTTGCTTACCATCATGCTTTCCAGGTTCAACCCAAACCAAGTTTTGCTTCAATTACTCGATTCTATGATAATGGACTTCTCGAACTAACAAAATTAGATAAAATTTTCAATCAACAATCCAGCGTGCTTTTAATATGGAAGATGAACTACGTAAAGTACTCAGAATTGAGATTTTGATGTCCAACTTACGTATTCCAAAACATAATAAAGTTTTAGAGTTGAACCTGTGTCTCATCTACGGGTCTTGGGTTGCAGAAAAGCATGAATGACCACTGTTTCTAAAAGGGTTATTTTGTAATTTTATTAAATTTACCCATCAATATTTTATTTTCAACCAAACACACATTCAGGAATTTCACATAATTTCCCTAGTAAAATTTTACTCAACCAAACAACTTTTTTTACATTTTCCTACCAAACTCACTTTCCAACCATTTCCCTATCAATTACATTTCCCTAGTATTCAAAAAATTTCTCCTCAACCAAACGCCCCCTAAGTGACGAAGAATTAATTATAAAAGCAGCAATATTTATATGGTCTGCATCCACCTCGCGAATCACTTCATCTTTCAGCTCAACTACTACTGCATCTGTAATGACCATGAATGGTTCTTCCAGAAAATGAGAAATGGCGGGGTCCTCATCCATATCAACGACTACAAAATTTTCTGTGTATTCAAAATTTCCCGCTTTGACTATCAAATTTTCAGCAATACAAACAGACACTTGAATGGTGCGATTAGGAAGTTGCAGAGTCATTTTCGTTGACCTTATATGCTTTATTCCCATTTTCTCCAATAAGGTCATTGGAATTTTATTCACAGTAGTCTCAACATCATATAAAGTTTGCTCAACATATATATCTTCCATAAGGGTGGGAATGTCAGTGCTTCTTTCATTAGATGCCTCATTTGAAATCAAAAGATTATTTTCCTCACAATTTTTCTCATTTGAAGGTTTCGTCTCTAGCACCTCATAGTTTGCATCCTCTTCAGTTCCATATTCCTCCATTTCTAGTGCTTTATCATGATACTGTAGGAGGGTAATCTTCATTGGAGAGGGGGTTTCTTCTGCATAAATTTCATCCACTCGCTCTTCCCCCACTTCAGAATATTCCTCAACTGTGGATTCTTCTTCTGCAACAGATTTCTCCTCAGTTTCGGATTCTTCAGTAGCTTTCTCCAAATATTGATCCTTCGAGTGCGAATTTATTTCAGCATATTCAGTCAGTTTCTCAAGATCTCTGACCGATGCCTCTTGATTTAGAATGAATGACTCCTCCCTGACTCCTTGCTCAACTACTGGCTGGGCCTTGAGTGCCTGATATTCGCCGTAAACCGCTTTCTCGATCAGCGCTAGAGCTTCTTCAGGTTTCTTCAGATAAAGTGGCCATCCAGCTGCTAGATCTAAATTTATTCTTGAAAGTGGGCATAGACGATTGTAGAAAGTGCGAGCCACTTGCCAATCTCCAGGAAGGTGATCCAGGTATTTTCTACATAATCCTTTAAGTCTAGCCCAAGCTTGATGTAAATATTCTTCTTCCTTTTGTGCAAAGGAATCAATCTCCTCTTTAGCCTTTTTGGCTTTAGATGATAGGGCGTATTTGTTCAAAAACTTGAATTTCATGTCCTCCATGTAGAGATACTTAGTGGAGGTTGAGACTTCAACCACGTCTTAGCTCTACTTTTCAGAAAGAATGGGAACAAATGGACCTTAATGGAGTCTTCAGTGGCTCCTTCTACCCTTATGCTATTGCAAAATTTCAGAAACAGATCTATTAGATCATGAGGATCCTCTGCATGTTTACCCCCAAAATGTTTTTCATATCTTATGTTGAGCAATTCTTCCTCTAATTCTAGTGGAATTTCAAACTGATCAACCATGATGTTGACAATATATCTTAAACAACCAAATCTTTTTAATTTTTGTTCTTCCTAACTCTAGTTTGTACTGTAAGGCACTGGTGTCAACAGTGTCTCGCAGATGCCTACACCAGAAAACTAAGGCTCGGTGGACCCAATTAACGGAAACCACTAACTAACAGAAAATTCGAAATTTAAAGCAAGCAAATTAAACTAAGAAAATGAAATAACAAAACTAAATAAAATAAATAACAATAAAAATATTAAGCTATCAATAAAATGATAATAAAACAAAATAAGCAAAAAAAAAATAAAAGGAACAAAAAAAAACTAAACTAATAAAATTTAAAATAAAACAAAATATAATATAATATTTAAAATAAAAGAATAAATAAAAATGAAAATTAAAATAAATAAACTAAAAACTAAAATAAAAATGACAATAAAATAAAATGATCCAATCTATACTTTTATAAATAAAATTAATGTTGATTAAATCAGTTCCCGGCAATGGCGCCAAAAACTTGTTGACAAACTCGGCAAGTGTACCGGTCGTACAAGTAATAAAGTCATAAGAAAGCTGTCGATCCCACGAGGACTGACGACCAAGCAATAATTTATTTATTTAACTAAATTTGGATCGATCATTAAAGGGTTTCTTGAGAATATTGTGATTAAATTAAAAGCAGAATTTATAAACTTATTTTTTTGGTTTTTAATATTAAGAAAATAAATTCAGAATTTAGAATACTAGAAATTGGTTTTAAAATTTAATAAAAGGGCGTAGCTAGGATTCGACTTCCCCAATGGTTTCTTAACGAGTTTATCTATTCTTACGATTACATTCAAGATCAGATCATTAACATCTCTTTCTATGATTGATTAAATCTCAACCCCTTGGTAATCTAATCTCATACTTTAATCCAAAGCCTAATCCCTTAGTACTTTTTCATAAAATAAGCATTAACACAAGAACCTACAGTTATAGAATTCATAAGGACAGTGACCATTTTGCCACGTTTGGACAAAAAATTACCAGACTGCCACGCCAACAGTAAATTTTGCCAAAATGCCACGCTGCATAATTCGCTACACAATGTAGCGAATTATGCATGTAAGTAATTCACTACATAGTGTAGTGAAATATGCCACGTCAGAACCAAAAATGCCACATGTCAAATTTTGAGAAATTCGCTACACTATGTAGCGAATTTCTCAAAATTTGACATGTGGCATTTTTGGTTATGTGCATCCTGACGTGGCATATTTCGCTACACTGTGTAGCGAATTATGCCGCATGGCATTTTGGCAAAATTTACTATTGGCGTGGCAGTCTGGTAATTTTTTTGTCCAAGCGTGGCACTTTGGTCACTGTCCTGAATTCATAAGTCTATCCCTAGATCATACAAATTCCAACAATCAATCAATCAGAATCATACACCAACATCCCTATTGTCGTGCACGACTCTAATGCTCATTCAAGACTGGCCAGATCGTAACTAAGCATAATTCAAAAACAAGAATGTAAATCATAAGAAAGGTAAACATCAAGAACCCATTGGTTCTGTCTCATCCTAATTACTAAAAGGAACTAGCCTAACATATTGAAGATTACTAAAGAAAGAGATTAAAAGAATGAAAATTCATAAAAGAAATATAAAACCCGGTCTCCAAGGTGAAGCTTTGACCGTTTCTCCGCTCATCAGGTCCGGAACGAAGCTTTTTCCCTTTCCTAAGCCGCAGCCATCATGAGCTCTACTGTCCTCCGTATTCCGAATGTATAGAACAAGCCCTAACGTGTCCTTTTAAAGAAATAAAAAGAGTTTTTTTAATATTTGGATCAGCTCGCTGAACAAGAATTAATATTAATTAATTCTTTATTTTTCTTGATCTTTATCCTTTGCAATTGCCTTTATCCCTTAGAATTGGTGATTTGTTATTTTAAACCTGAAACAACCTAAAACAATAAAAAGGATTAGGATCTTATCTAGTTGTTGGCATTTTACTAACCTTTACTATTTTATTAATTAACACTATATTTTTAATCATATTAATTAATATTTGAATTATATTTGATATTAAGAACATAGTGTATTTTACACTTATCACTTGCAAATAATTCCTTACACAGTGTAGCGAATTATGCTACGTCAGAATGCACAGTCAGCAAGAATGACACGTGTCAAGCATGAAGTAATTCGCTACATTGTGTAGCAAATTATGTTCGCGAATGATTTTTTGACACGTGATACACTTTCACAGAAAAAAAACTGACGTGTCATAATTCGCTACCACTGCTAGCCAATTTGGTCTGCAATATGACCACGTGTCACGAAATTATTGGCCACGAAATTCGCTACCAGTGATAGTGAATTATGACACGTGACAGTCTGATAAAAAATATTGTTTACGTGACATTTGGATAAATTTTTTGACAAAAGATGATATTTTGATCACTGTTCCGAGATCCACTTTTGTCAGCCCGTGTCAAGGACTATGAAAGGAGAGCTCGGATTTTCAACAGTTGCTGTCAATTATAGGTGATCAAAGCTTCATAACTAATTATCTATTGAGATGGGGTTTGAACTCAGTGAAAATTACAGTGTTTCTGTCTTGAATCAATCTGTAATTGATAGTTTATCTAGCTAAATAACAGATGCTTATTCTCTTAAAGATCTATAGAAAGTATCCGACACGATTCTAGTGCGTCTGCTTTTGAAATTTGAAGAGAAAGTTTAAGAGTCGTTCAATATACATATTTTTATTATCGTACATTATTCCCAATAAAACTTGTGGGAGAGATAATTACTAAAAAAGGTATGTACAATACTGTTGGAAATCGACCACACACAAATCGAAAATGAAAAAGAAAAAGAGAGAGAATAGACACAGCGATTTACCATAGTTCACCCAATTTAGGCTACGTCCAGCTTATATGTACTATATTCACATCACCGCCACTCGTTATACGTCACTCGATTTTCAAGGCAAATATAAATAGAATTAGAAAATCCTAACAACAGCTATTCATGGGCCCAAACCTAAATTGCTAAGAAAATTACAATAAATCAGAGACCCGCAACATTACCTAGCCTCTATGGTTACCTTTCTGATGACCCCGACAATTAGGACCATCATCAATATGCTCAGAGAGCAGCATTGTATATATCATTAGTTTAGCGAAGACGAAATTTAAAATATTTTTAAAAAACAAACATAAGATCAGTTGGTTAATATTTTAGTTTCAGCTGATGATGAGTTGTCATCATGTTATTTCTATCTCATTCTGCTCTTTTTTTTTTGATAAACTCATTTTGCTCTTTTTTCTTCTTATTACAAAGTACTTTATACACTCTTTGGTCCGTTGAAGCAGGGATGTTGGATGTAGTGCGTTCTCTCTATATACCTATGAATTAGGTATCTTACAGATAGCAAATCACGACACACGATATAACGGCCTTAGCAAAAGAGGTGTGTGTATTGTGTATTGTGTATTTGCATAAAAGTAAGGTTAAAAGAGATCAGTCATACCTAAAGTCTTTAACTTTTTATTTATAGAACTTACCTTCGAGCTTATGTCATGTGGGTCTTCTACGGATATGAGACTTAGTCTAGTCCATAACACTATCTTAAACCATTCAATATGAGATTATGTAACTTCAATTTTTTATTTATTATTTTTTTTAATAATTCTTAGCTTCTTCTAAATGTTGATTTGGATTTTATTAAAATATAGAAAATTTATCAAATTATTTGTTCTTTTTTTTCATAATCTTAACAGAAATGAGCACACAAAATTTAGGGTTTTATATAGATCTGCTCAAAAGAATTACATGCTGAAACCCAACAAAAAAAGTAAAAAATTACAGGCTAATTACCCAAAAAAGAAAGAAAACAGAAGTTATTATCCGTTGCCCAATTTTTTTGTGCAAACGAAGACTTTGTGGGCTTTGACGAATGCTGGTTGGTTGATTAGCGGAAAGTGAAGAAACTTGTGTATAATTTAAGGGGAATATATTTTTTATGTCGTATGAAATAATTTTATTTCATAGACAAAAGAAGAAGGTAAAATCTACTAAAGAGAAGAGATAAAAAGAAAAAATAGATCTCACCCCAATATTGAGAAACTATATTCCCATAATTTAATATAATTTAATTTATGACTTCTGAGCAGCATAAATCAACCAAACAAGTCAATTTATAATTTTTCCATGAAGCTTCTGGTTTATAAGCATAGCCTGATGCCCTTACCTGTGCACCTGCAGATCCTGACAAGAGTGATATTAAATCAACCAATTTGTTAGCTTGCAATAAAATAGATAAAAGTGTTTATTCTTTTAAATGACATAATTTATATCCTTTCACTTTTATAAAAATGTGAGATCCACACTTTTATTTTTTTTATCAACTCTGTCATCCTTTATCTATCTTTCTCTCTTTTAAAATGACACAATTTTACATCTGGTAGGATGACACGTACTTTCCTATAAAATAATACGAGAATGAAACTCTGGCCATGAGTCTCACGAGGTGTACTCAGCTTACACCAATGGCCACATATTTCGTTGCTAGCTCATATCCTCAGCTAGCTGACCAAAACAGATGTTCTTTAAAAAAAAAAGAAAAAAAAAAAAAAAGGAGAGCAGCTGCTCTCTTTGACTGTTCAGGGTTTCAGTTTCCACGCAATTCAACGTACCTATAAAATAAAATCACCTAAACACAATGTACAGAGAACGGAACAAAAATGGCTCATATAATAAGATCAATGCAATTCATTTCTCTAAGTTACTTTTGCGGCACACTTCGTGCTCTATTGTTGCCATCACCCTTTGCGAAATATTTATCATGTTACAGAAACACCCAATGATTTGGTGTTCTCTCTCACAACACTAATTTTTTCTTTCCCTTTTTACCCCTGTTATTTTTCTTCTTTTTTAATTTTACTCTCCCATTTACACTAAGGAACCACCTAAAAAATGGTGTTACCGGTCCACCTTAAATTCTCTCCACCCTTTGGGTGAGCCAATTTCTAGTAATTGCTTTTGGGATTTCAGATTTGACCCAGTTTTAATTATGGTTCATTGTGGTTATATATATATATATATATATTTTTTATAGAATAATTTGATATTGTGTTATTATACCATTAAAATAGTTTCACATTAAGATAAACATAATCATAATTATGCTTTTTTAACAATTGACAACAGTGCACGTAAAAATATATTTGTATAAATCCTTTGAATTTAAGCCAGCTGTTTTTATCTAATTATTTATTATTTAATTTATTTTGGTTGCAAATTTATTTATAACTGTGTCAAAGCGGTAATCATCTTTGAAATGGTATTTGTACACCACGGTTCCAAGTTTCCGATGCCATGTGATTGAGTATAATCTCTATTTTGCAGCACATGGATATGTAGATCAGAATCATCAGATCGTCAAAATTGACTTATAATATAAATTTACCTGTATATATATGGAGGGAGAAAAAAGAAAAAAACTAATGAGTTCAGATCGTCAAAATTGACTTATATATATGAAGAAGAAAAATTAATGGACGATAATCTTTTATTTTATTTTTTCGAAGAGAAGATGGAATATTGTATAAGAAAGGCTCTAACGTACACTACAATCAATGCAGGCGACAACAACGCATAAAAAATTAATGACCAGATCGTGATAATATTCAACAGTACTTAGCGTTTAATTTTCCTTGCCGGTCGCTGTGTCAAGTAGAAAATATGATGTGTAGCTTCTATAATTGCTTTTCTTCAGGCATGCGTGATTTCAGTATGTTACGTATTCTTTTTTGGCGTGAAATACTCTGTTTTCTGAGTGTATATTTATGTTTGGTGCATTATTATATATCACTGCGTTAGGAAAATGAATGTCAATTAATATGTTACAAACACAAAAGACAAAGTAAGCACTTACAAATCTATTTTCTGTCATGTATGGATGCATGTCTTGATCAATCTAAAATAAGTAATCTATTTTATGTTTGCTCATGAGGTTTGCTAAAGTACGGGTTCAAATCTGCCTCAAATTCTTGGAAAATCTTCGGGGGCCAGAGTAGGAAAATGTCTTCTTCTCGGTTGGGGATTAGTATCATCCTTCCTCCGGTAGCGAAACTCAATGCACCGCTGTTAATGAGGGGTTACATACAGGGCCGTACCCCGAGGATAAGTTGACCGGAGAAAGTTGAATGGGGATACCTCCGGATTATACCAAAAAAATAAAATAAAATAATGAATCATACATACGATTATAAAATAACAAATCACAATATATTAGAATTATTTTATTGGGTCATCACAAAATAGGAGGAAATAAGGGGATAAGATGCTATGATTTTTCTCTATATCCTATTCAAAAATTGATAGTCTTTTTGTGATGAAAGCATGATAACTCATTGCGCTTAATTCCAATAAAAATAGGCTATGGAGAGACCTAGATGATACCTATAAAAGAGTTTGTGTCTACTGGATCTATTTATCATGAAAACTAGGATCACATTAAAGCTTACATAACTATCTAATTAGGCCCAATAACATGCCAAAAGTCCAACTCAATGTGAGCACAATAGACTAGTCAAAATATTAAAATTAAGCAATGATGACAGATGTTAGATTCCTGAAGGCTTTTTTTGAGAGATGTTTACCTACTTATTGTGAATTCTCGCTTGAAAGGATTAGTCTTCAGTCATCGGCCGGAAAATACTTGGGAAACCAAAAATAAAAATATATTAAATTAGAATATATATTAACTCAATTAATTTTAAAATAGAAAATTAATTAATTAATATTACCCATAAAAGTAAAATTTCTATCATGCCTTTGACTGTATTTGGAGTCATTCAGGGCCATACATTTAATGAGACTGAGACGTTAGTGAGTATGAGGCCTGCAAAGGAACACCATTTTCAAAAACTACATAATGAAGAGTGAAGTTTTTCCTCTTAACAGAGTATGAGAATGAAATATTTTTATTATGCGAATAATAACTCAATTAGCCCAAGAGCTAATTTTTAGAAATATTTTGGTTCTTAAATTCAGATTTGATAACAACTTATTTTGAATCAATCATATTATGCGGTGTGCAGTGGTTTATATTACCTAAATGATATTTTCAATCAATTAATAATTATATAGGAAAATAATATTGCTTAAAAGAAAAAAGGCCTTAACCTTAATTACCAGATCTTCCACGTTCTTTGTGATTGTTGAAATTTACTATAGCACCTATGTCAAGTAATTATCTTTTTTGGTACTTGCATTGCATCAATCTAATTTTGCCAGCAAAAGTGCAAGAATTTAAGACGGCTATTTTAAATTTAAATAAAATCTAAAAGGCATATATTATGAAAAGAATATTAAAAAAGGTTTAAAATTATAAAGAATGTACATATTTTTAAATAAAATAAAATCTAAAAATAAACTATACGAAGTTAATTCAAAAGAATCTGAATTTAAAATTAAAAAGAAAAGAAAAGAATGATATGGATATTTTTTAATAGAGAGTAGTCGAGTAGATTAAAGGATTAAACCATTATCCTACTGTATTCTGATTTAATATATTTAATAAAAAAAAATTAACATAATTTTTTTAAAAAAAATGTATTGAACAAACATTAAAGGTATCTTAATTATTTTTTTTTTAAAGTACAGTACGAAATTATTCTATGTAAAAATAGAGATGGATTTAGAACACGGTTAACGGTTAAATGAGGGTGGACCAAATTAGCAAGAACAACAACAATATTCGTAGCTAAGCAATTCCCAGCTCCCAAACACGTTATCTGAGTAAACAAATGAAGGAAAGCATTAATGGACGGAGCCGAGAAAAGCGTGAGAAAAGGTATCCAATCATGGCATAATGCATGAACCCCATCAGAACTTGTCGGCAACAGCCATGCAACCATTACGGTCTACGCACAGATCAAATACAAAAAATATATTAGTTATAAGTGTTTTATAAGACTTATATGGCAGTAAGAATGGTTATGTAACGTTATAGAGATTCGTTTTGCGTGTCAGAGTTTTTTTTTACTACGGGCCCCACAAAATGTTGTGAGTATAGGAAAGTTTTTCTGGTCAGAATTAAATAGCAATACTGAGAGAACTGAACCAAGCAGATTATACATA
>JAVKPL010007042.1:0-28707 GCA_032173675.1 Gastrolobium villosum
AACCTTGTGCCTGACACCATACTTTGTTAATAGATTTTCAAACTGCTTATTGCAAAAATGAGAGCCTCCATCACTTATGATTGCTCTCGGCACTCCAAACCTGGTAAAGATATTCTTTCTTAGGAAGTTCACAACCACCTTGGCATCATTAGTAGGAAGAGCTGTTGCCTCAACCCACTTAGAAACGTAGTCCACAGCTACCAAAATGTACTGGTTGGAATAGGAAGATGGGAATGGTCCCATGAAATCAATCCCCCATAAATCAAATAATTCCACCTCCATAATAGTGTTTAGAGGCATTTCATCTTTCCGGGAAATGTTCCCTGTCTTCTGGCATCTTTCGCACTTTTCAACATACTCTCTAGCATCTTTGAAAAGAGTAGGCCAGTAATACCCACTTTGCAATACCTTTTGGGCAGTTCTGTTTCCACCAAAATGGCCACCATAATCAGAATTGTGACAATGCCATAAAATCTCCTTGATTTCCAATTCTGATACGCATCTTCTCAAGATTCCATCAGCGCATTGGAAATACAGGAATGGATCATCCCATACATACCTCCTAGCATCATGTAAAAACTTTTTCACTTGTTGCTTTGTGAGATCAGGAGGTACTTTCTTGATTACCTTAAAGTTTACAAAATCAGCAAACCATGGTTCCATATGCAGTGCAAAAATTGGTTCTTCAGACAATTTCACAGAGATTGCAAGGACTTGTTCATCTGGAAAATAATCGTTGATTTCTAAAGCCGGATCATCTTGTAGGGTCTTCTCTCGGATTCTTGATAAGTGATCAGCAACTTTATTTTCCATCCCTGACTTGTCTTTTATCTCTAAATCAAACTCTTGAAATAACAACATCCACCTTAACAGTCGTGGTTTTGCATTTTGTTTAGAGATCAAATACTTTATTGCTGCGTGATCAGTAAAAATGATGGTCTTGGCACCAAGGAGATATGGTCTAAATTTATCAAGTGCATAGACCACAGCGAGCATCTCCTTCTCTGTTGTTGCATAGTTTACCTGTGCTTCATTCAGAACTTTGCTAGCATAGTAAATTACGTGCAACAGTTTGTTTCTTCGTTGGCCAAGAACAGCACCAATAGCAAGATCACTAGCATCGCACATCAACTCAAATGGCATACTCCAATCAGGTGAAACCAAGACAGGAGCAGTAGTGAGTTTTTCCTTTAACAAATTAAAGGCTTTAAGACACGCATCATCAAAAACGAACTCATTGTCTTTCATGAGAAGTTGACTTAGTGGCTTGGCAATTTTAGAGAAGTCTTTGATGAATCTTCTATAAAAACCAGCATGACCAAGGAAACTTCTCACTCCATTAACATTAATTGGAGGAGGTAGTTTTTCAATGAGCATTAGTTTTGCTCTATCAACTTCTATACCTTCCTTAGAAATTTTGTGTCCAAGCACAATGCCTTCTTGGACCATGAAGTGACATTTTTCCCAGTTAAGGACCAGGTTTGTCTCCTGACATCTTTTCAGTACTTTAGATAAGTTGCCTAAGCAATCATCAAAACAAGAGCCAAATACCGAAAAGTCATCCATGAATACCTCCAAGAACTTTTCTACCATATCTGAGAAGATTGATAACATGCACCTCTGAAAAGTAGCAGGTGCATTGCATAATCCAAACGGCATTCTCCTATAGGCAAAAACGCCAAAAGGACAAGTGAATGCTGTCTTCTCCTGATCTTCCGGAGTCACTACAATTTGATTATAACCACTGTATCCATCAAGGAAACAATAATAAGAATGACCTGCTAACCTTTCCAGCATTTGATCCACAAAAGGGAGAGGAAAATGATCCTTCCTAGTTGCTTCATTAAGCCTTCTATAGTCAACACACATTCTCCATCCAGTAATTGTCCTGGTAGAGATTAATTCATCTTTATCGTTCTTCACCACAGTGACACCTCCTTTCTTTGGCACAGTTTGTACAGGACTTACCCATGCAGTATCTGATATTGAATAAATCATTCCAGCATCAAGAAGTTTAACTACTTCTTTTCTCACCACTTCTTTCATCATGGGGTTTAATCTCCTTTGAGGCTGCCTTACAGGTTTGATATCATTCTCCATGAGAATTTTATGCGTACAGAAAGAAGGACTTATACCCTTAAGATCAGCCATGGACCATCCTAAAGCAGTCTTATGCTTTAAAAGAATTTCTTTCAGTTTCTTCTCATCATTAGCAGATAACCTGTTATTTATGATCACTGGATATGTTTCATTGTCACCCAGGAACATATACTTTAGGGCTGGAGGTAACTCCTTAAGATCAACTTTAGGAGCACCTATTTCTTTGTCAGAAGTTTTCTGTTCAAGCAACTCATTAGCAACTTTAATGTCTTCCTCAAAAGGGATATGATCTCTCTCTTGCAATTCAACAGTCAATTCTTGCAAGGGAGTTTCATCTTCTTGCATCACTTCCTCTAAGACATTAATTTCAAAACAATCACTATCATCATATGATCTTTTTATTGCATCAAAGACATTGACAGTGATTGTGTCTTCATTCATCCTTAGCACCAGCTTTCCCTGCTCTACATCAATCATTGCACGGGCTGTGGCCAGGAAAGGTCTACCCAATATGAGAGGCATTTCATTCTCAACCTCCATATCAAGCACAATAAAATCAGCCGGAAAGATGAACTTGTCGATTTTTACAAGAACATCTTCGACTATTCCACTTGGCTTCCTTAAGGATCTATCAGCAAGCTGAAGAGAAACCAGAGTAGGCTTCAATTCAGTGATCCCTAAGGCTTTACAAACAGATAAGGGCATCAGATTAATACTTGCCCCTAAATCACACAAAGCTTTGCCAATCTTTGTGTCTCCTATTTCAATTTCAATGTTGAAACTTCCAGGATCACGAAGTTTGGGAGGAAACTTCCTAGTGATAATAGCACTGCATTTCTCATTAAGTGCAACTGTTTGGCATTCCTGTAGCTTTTGCTTCCTGGAAAGGAGATCTTTCATGAATTTGGCATAGTTTGGCATATTAGCCAATGCTTCAGCGAACGGAATGTTCACATGCAATTTCTTGAAAAGATCAAGAAATCTGTCATAACTCTTGGCTTTTAATTCTGGCTTCAACCTTCCAGGATAAGGTGCCATTTTCATTAGATACTCTTCACTAAGTTCAAATTTTTCTTTTGGAAGAGTAGCTAGCTCCTTCTCATCATCAGTTGGTTTCAATATTTCAGGAGATTTTTCCTTTTCTTTTTCAGATTTCTCCTCTTGTTCAATCTTCTTTTCCTCTTCAATAGGTTTTGGTGGTGATGATACCACTTTCCCACTTCTAGTTGTAACTGCCAGACAATCTTCCTTGGGGTTAGTAGTAGTGTTACCAGGAAAGGTACCTGGAGCTCTATCAGATAATTGTTGGGCAAGTTGACCAATCTGATATTCCAGGTTCTTGATTGAAGCTTTTGTATTTCTGGAATCAGCTCTGCTTTCCTCAATGAAAGCATTGGTACTTCTTTGATTAGCCTTACTTTCCTCCATGAAAGCGTTAGTACTTTGTGCTAATGTTCCTACTAAACGCTCCAGGTCAGAAGGCTCTTTTTTTGGAATAGGTGGTGGTTTTAGATAGTTGTCTGATGTCATATCTAAACCAGTACCTTGATAACTTTTCCTTTGGTAATTATTACCACCAGCAGAATTATTTTGATTTCTTGAGAAATTTTGCTGATTAGGGTGCTGATCATACCAAATACCATTTACCTGAAATTGTTGAGTAGAATCTGAGGACATCAATGTAGGACAAGCATTGGTGTCATGATCTTCATGACAATATTCACAATCAAGGACAACTGCACTTGCTTGAACTTTGGAAAGCTGCATCCTTTCAAACTTCGCATGCAGATTGGACATTTGTTGTGATAACAACTTTTGTTCTGCCAGCATTGCACTACTATCATTGATTGGCACTGCTTCCCTTTTTCCTGTCCTTATAGATGTTTCATTCTCATTCTTAGCTAACTTGTCAATAAGATGATATGACTCAGAAGCTAGCTTATCACCCAAAGAACCGCCTGCTGCAGTATTAATGACCAGTTTCGTCTCTGGTAAACAACCATTGAAGAAGATTCTCACTTGGTCCCCTTGAGATAGGTTATAATGAGGAACCTTTCTCATGAGGGCCTTGAATCTATTCCAAGAAGCGCAGATGGTCTCTCCAAATTGTTGTTTGAAGGAGGTGATATCATTCACCATGTTGTTGTATTTCTCCATGGGGAAGAACTCTGCAAAGAATTTTTCGGACAAATTGTCCCAAGAAATGATGCTATCCGCAGGTTGTCTTTCCATCCAATCAAGAGCTTTTCCCTTAACAGAAAAAGGGAAAAGTCTTAATCGTATTGCATCATCAGAAACATGTGGAGGCTTTGTAGAGTCACAGATTCGTAAAAATCTGTCAATGAATCTGTGAGGATCTTCATTGTCCTCTCCTCCATACTTTTCTCTCTCGGCCAACTGAATGATGTTGGACTTGAGCTCCCATTGATTGTTCCCAAGTTCCGGTGGAACAATTCCAGCATTGGGCCTGTTAAAGATAGGCGTGAGGATGGTGTTCATCCTAGGATCAGCATTCTGATTAAAGGCAGCCATCTCTAGGGTTTCAGCTACTGGAATGGGAGTTGTCTGTGCCCTTTTTCTTTCCTTCTCTCTTTGAGCAATTCGTTCGCTTCTCCTTAGAAAAGCACTGCTTTGCATACAACTTCAGAGAAAAGATTAGTAGCACAGATTCAAAACAAAAATAAAATAAAATAAAATAAAAACAATTTAATCTTTAAAATCAAGATTAATTGATTTAAGAAAAACACTCCCCGGCAACGGCGCCAAAAACTTGACGTGAATCGGCAAGTGTACCGAATCGCGCAAGTAATACAATGATAAGTCAAAGTTCGTATCCACAGAGAGTGTGTCTAAATCAATTAAAACTCTTCCTTTTAAGATTAAATCTTCAAAGATGTTTTTGACACGAATGTCAGGATTGTGTGGGAATTTGATTTGTAAAATAAAAAGACTTGTTTTTGGTTCTTTTTGAAAAATAAAGAAATAAAATAAGGGTTTGAATATGTGAGAAAAACGCTGCAGTTAGAGAACACTCACCGATGATCCCCACCTTTTACTCTGGATTAAGTTAAATATTAATATATAAATCGTGAAATTAGATAATTATCAGATAAAGGTATCAATAGTTAATTCTCAATCCCTTGAGGAATTAACCCTTTAATCTCATATAGAACCCTAATTCCTTGAGGTGCCCTATATGAGATCAAGCATAAAGATCGATAATTAAAACACCTACAATATGAATCATGTCTATGTCTAGATCATGCTCATACCGTCGTTCTATCCCCTTTCTGGATTAAAGACCTCAGATCCCTCTTGTTGGCCCTAATCCTCAGATTTATTATTACTTACTAGATTGATCGGATCTAATAAGAACAATAACAATACGATCAGAATAGAACGAGATTCGAAAGATAAATATATCAATAAAAACTCAATCCATTGTATCAGGGGTTCACAAGGGTTCGTGACCCTAACTACAGCAAAGAGGTTCTAGCCAACCATTATCATGGCTAGAATCCAATATTCAAATGAAAATATAAACTAAAAGAACTACAGAAAGGTAGAAGAAGAGATTTCTCTCCAGAGCTTCCGCCTCCGAATGACCTCAGTTGTTCAGAATATCAAGAGTGCCTCCTAGGGTTGCCTTATGCCCTTTTTATAACCTCAGAATCCTCCTTTTCTCGCAACTGACAGCTGTCCATCTCAACCCTACGCTTGGAGCGCAGGATCCACGCTCCAAGCGTGGAGTTTCTGCCTTTTTTTGTCTTTCCCACGCTTCAAGCGTGGAGTTCTACGCTTGAAGCGTGGACTCACTGTCTGGAAATCTTTTCCCACGCTTCAAGCGTGGGTTCCTACGCTTGGAGCGTGGAGCTTCTGTCTGATTTTTCCTCCAGCTCCTTTGTTTGTCATTTTTCTCCTGTAAACATGAAGAATCTGAGTGAGAGAGTGTCTGACGATTTTTATTCAATAATTTCACAACATATACACTTTTATACACAGTTTTAGATCTGATTTCCTGCTTTTTGATCTATAAAAGTATATATGCTGGGAGCATATCAATCTTCACTCTGAATTTTTTTCAACATGGACTTCAAGGAAACCACTGACTTAGACAGGGAGGGGTCACCCTGTATTAACACCTCTGTTCCCCCTCTATCAAACCGCACAGTCAATTCTCGGAAATTAGCCTTGATTTCCCCCAACGTACGTAGCCAATCCAACCCCAAGACCACATCCACTCCTCCAAGATCAAAAGGGAAGAGATCTTGCCGAACTTCCACACCTGGCAAATGAAGGGTGACATCCTTGCACACGCCTTGACAGTGTATCTTATGTCCATCACCAACCTCAACCATATAGCACGGAGTGGGGGCGATTTGCAGCACCAATTCGTTGACCACAGCTCTACCAATGAAATTACTCGAAGCCCCACAATCTATCAAAACCACAACTCGTCTTCCGTTAATCGTTCCCCAGAGTTTCAGAGCTTGATTCGACATCAGCCCCATGATACTGTGAATCGACAATTTCAGATCTTTGTCGTCCCCTTCTGACATCATGACGATACCCTCTGACTCAGACTCGTCAGGATCCCCTTCGTCTTCCTCTAACAGCAAGACATGGAACTGTTTGTTCTTGCACTTGTGTCCCCGAGAAAATTTCTCGGTACAAGTGAAACACTCTCCCTTAGCCATCTTTTCTTCCCAGACCTCCTGCGGAATCCGACGAGAAGAGGACCTTCCCGTGCTCAGGGTGCTACTACTTGTACGACTTAGGTTAGAGTTCTGATTTGGGGTAGAAGTGGGGGTCGGTGTCATGCGGGTCACATTTGAGAAAGAAGTGGGTTTATTCTCTGCTGGGCTCCTACTAGTATATTGGGCCTTATAAGCTGACCCAATAGTACTTGATTTTCCATTATACCAGCTGCCATCCCTCCCAAGGGCATAAATGACATTTCGTTCTTCAATATACTGGGCCAAGTCCATCAGATCCGGTAAGGGGGTATCCCGCCCACGAATATTCAGCTCCACCACAATTTCTTCACGCAGCCCATTAAGCCAAATGTCTCTCAACATGTTGCCATCCGGATAACCCAAAGGCCCAGCTATTTTTTCAAACTCCTCCCTGTACTCTCTCACGCTACCTGTTTGTTTCAACTTCAGCAACGGTGCAAACGTGCAGTTCGCATCCATGCCCTGAAATCGGCGAAAGACATGAGCTCTAAATTGAACCCAGGTAGCCTCCGGATTTTGACTTTCCCACCATTGAAACCAATGGAGCGCCTTCCTTTCCAACACAATTAAAACCGATGTCAGCTTGTCTGCTTCCGGAATTCCATTAATGGAGAAATAGCGCTCCACTCGATGAACCCATCCGTAAGCGTCAGTTCCATCGAATAATGGTAATTCCAATCTTCTTCCTGGCGCTTCAAACCCTCCATTTGCAGTACCCGCTCCGGTGTTCCCAACTCCACCAACCGTTCCTCTACCACCGCTTCCTCCACCATTGCCGTCCCCATTACCATCGCGATCCAAAATTGCCCCACGAAACAACCTGCGCAATTCCTCTTGCGCCGCTTCCGATTGACGGAAGCGAGCTTCCATACCTTCCTCTACACGACGAGCCCATTCCTCGCTGGCATTCAGCCACTGTGCCAGACGTTCCTCCATCGCAACCAAACGATTTTCCATTAACCTAGTCAGGACCATTCAAAGCTCCCAGGATCGGGAGCTCTGATACCAGTTGTAAGGACCCTGCAAGAGAATTAAGAACTAATTCCAGAAGCACAATAAACAGAACACAACAATGGCAATGGATTTAAACAAAAGTGAGATATACGTATAACAGCAACTTCAACAACTATTACAGAGACACATCTCAGATGACTATTCACACACTCTAAGACAAATTCGAGAGTGTCTTAGTTCTCTCCTCTACTCACTCCTTACTTCCAGAATATCCCCTCACTACCCAAACCGTTCCATCATAAGGACCCCACTCACACACCTCACACTTCCCACTCCCCACTCTAACTAACTACCATATTGTTGTTAGCCACCAACACTCATGAGTGCCATGTCAATAACAATTCCTTGGCTGACCCATTGATCTGCTACTATCACGCCTTTTGTATGTTTTTATGGGCTTCGTTACAGAATCATTTCAATTATCTCTGCTAAACGCCGATGCTTTACAGTAAGTTCCCTGGAGTCATGCATTTCAAGATGAAGCTTTCAACTTTTTATTGTCATATATATAGAATTTTCAAGATAGGCAAAAAACTTATGCGCGCGCATGTGAGAGAGAGAGAGAGAAAGAGAGAATTCTATACTTACTTCAAGCCAAGTAGCTCTGCTGTCGCCCTTGACACCAAGAAAACCAGAGCTGGTCTCGTCCTCTTCCCACCAGCACTAAAGATCTGCTCAGCTGCTGACATTAAAACTGGATTTTCTGCACCTACAATCTATCGAAGCATCTTCATTAGATACATTAAAAGTTAGGCTCAAACAATCTAATCATCACTGTTCGCAAAGTAAAAGAAGCTAAAAGGCAAGAAGGTTCTGCAGGCAATGAGAATGATAAGGATTTGGCACCAATTTACTGGATCAACTTTCTTACAAAAAAAGGTCTACTGAAGTATAGAACCACAAAACTAGGAAACAAATAAGCATCCAATGCAATGAGGCCTAATAAGTAGGTAGGGATTTCAGTCACAGTAAAAACAAATAAGAATGCCATTCAAAAAAATCATTCAATCTCATTAAAGCTAATTTAAATTTAATAACTAGTCCTGAAATATTATAATTTGTAAACTTGTATCAAGAGACAAAGAATTATGATGTTTTCAAACAAAACTGAAATGAGGGATTCAGTAAAAGTTAACAACAACAATGAGCAAAGAAAGTCATGTGTCCAATCACTGAACATTGAATATCATTCAACAGCATATGCCCCATATTTTATCCCATTCAAACTTCCACAATTTTTTTGGTCTGGTGAATGCAATATCAGTAATGGTGAAACAACACAAGAATTCACCAGATGGGACAGGAACAATTATAAGTCAATCACAGTAGTTAGTAAAACAACACAAAACATGAATCCGAAAACCATCACTTACCGACTGAAGATTTTTATTAAGGGTTTGCAGATCATCAACAACCACTTCAAACAACCGAGTAGGGGAAATGGGGGTTTCTTAATATCTCTTCAGTCCAATCCTCCTGTAAGACCTTTAATTGCTTAAGTTCCTCCTATGCAAAAACAAAATCAAAACTTATAATATCTAGTTCCACTGCAATAACCAATACCTATGTTACTTTATTCATTCAAACTAGAAACATGAAGCAACTCTACTACACACTTCTATTGAAAAAAATCTTATACCATCAACCGTAGGCTCTGCAGTCTTCATAGAAGAAACCCGACATTGCGTGCTCCTTCTCTTACAACAAATCAATTTACGAGTTCCATGTCCTCTGCCACACCCTTTAGAATATCCACCTTTGCATAATTCCTCACCGTGTAACGGTCAAAAGAAGCATTGGATGAACAGCCACAAGAAACCAATTTTTTTCCAGCAAAATCAATGCTTTTGCTTGTCAAAGGCATCATTCTGTCCCAAATCACAGAACCCAGATGGGAAATGAGCTCAATTTCACGTTAAGAAGAGACCCATCAGCAAGTTACAGACATTGGAGGAAGAAGAAGAAGAAGCGAAGTTGAGTTGAAAGTTTCTATAGAAAAGAAAAAAAACAAACAAGTTTGAAGTGGAAACTCGCAATACAAGTTAGAGTTGAACGAGCGGATCCTAAGAGACCACATAGGCCCTTCTGTCTTTGGTTTCTTATCACTTGGAGAGAGAAACTGATTAGAACGAAATCTCTAACTCATGCTTCTTGCTTCGGACATTTGATAAAAAGGATAACATGAACTCAAACGGTGGTCATTTTTTTTTCTTAATTAAATTTATGTTATAAGTATTTTTGAATTTGTTCAATAACAATATACTTTTTAGGGGGGGGAATTGATTTTGAAGATCCACATCGAACATCAATTTAGTATGTGTAGAAAAATTGACACTTTTATGTGTTCTATTAGATATTAGATTTTTTTTTTTTTTTGGTAAAAAGATATTAGATATTAAGTATAAGAGTAGTTTAGTATTTCAATGATATTTTAGATCTCTCTCCTGTTATGCTCTTCTATATAAGAGCTCACATATTGTACAAATTAATGATCTAATCAATGAAATCAACATTTTACCTTTTATATCTTTTACCTTCTAATATGGTATCAGAGCATTTTTATCCTCCATGAATGGAGACTCCGCTGCAATCACAATTTTTTTCTTTGTTTCCTTTCTTCCGGATATGATCAAGATCTGTGAATTTTTTTTATCATCACAGCTACTCTTTCTCCTTTATTTTTCTATGTCCATTTTTTTTGGTTATGCTGTCGTTCTTTCTTTTTTCCCTTTGTTTTCCCGCAGCCATCAATTTTTTTCTTCTCCATCAATCTTCCTTTCCTTTAGGTCTATTTCCTTTTCCTATCATCAGTAAATTTCTCCTCTCTCTTTTCTGTCAACTTTTATGGCCACTTTCCTACCATCAGTAAATATCACTTTCCGGCGACCTTTTCTAGTGTCCTTTTATTTCTGTTTTTTTTTTTTCGATCAGCTTTTCCGGCAACTTTTGGTCGTGCATGTTTTCATTTTCTTGTTCTAGATCTGTGTTGTTTGCAGGTCATCTTCTCCGGCGACTTCTAGATCTTTCAGATCTATTTCATTTTCTTGTTCGTCGGACCTCCATGGATCTTTATCGTGTCTTTCTCTCCTCCAGTCGCGTTTCTCTTCTTCCGGCGGCGTCTCCTTTTCCGGTCATCATCTCCAACCGTGTCTGATTCTCCGGCCGCATCGTCCATTCCTTCGGCCACATCGTCCATTCCTCCGGTCATTCTGTTCCAGATCTTTGTTGCTTTCAGATCTGTGTTTTTTGGTCTCCTCCGGACCTTTTCTCCGGCTCTTCCTGTTCTGATATTTCATATCTCCGGCCCGGTCGCGTTTCCTCTAATATGTTTGTATTTCCAGATCTTCCTACTTCTTTTTTCTCTTTTTCTTCTCATTTTGCAAGTTTCTGAAGATTCATGGAGCTTGTGAATTTTATTGCAATACATCATTGTAGTTTTGGATGGGTTTTATTCATGGATTTTTCATTCTGTAATTTTTTTTTATTTTCCTTATGTACTGTCGTTGGCTGTTATTTGGTTTTGCCATTGTTTGGCATTGGCTGTTATTTGATTTTGCCATTGTTTGGCTTTGTTTTGGCTTCCTATTCAGGGGGAGCATTGTTCATGTTGCTGAAGTTTATTTCAGGACAGTTGATTTTGCCGATGTCCACCCCGGCTGTTCATATTAGGTTGCTGATGTCTATCCCAGCCCTACCTTCCTTTGTTGATGTCCATTCCAGCACTATTTCTTTACTAGTTGATGATCATGTTATTTGGTTATTATGTTTTCCTGATTTTTCTTGTTCAAGATGGAAGTTCTCTTTGTTCACTCTCCATCTTGAGGGGGAGTATTAGATATTAGGTATAAGGGTAGTTTAGTGTCTCAATGATATTCTATATCTCTCTCTTTCCTGTTATGCTCTTCTATATACGAGCTCACATATTGTACAAATTAATAATCTAATCAATGAAACCAAAATTTTACATTTTTTATCTTTCACCTTCTATATGTTCAAACAAGAGCCAGAGAAAAACATAAACGTATGTAGTTGTTCTGGATGGCCCATCAACTCCTGTTCTGGATGGCCCAGCAACTCAGAGGCCCCCAGCCCAACCTAAACTCCTCACCTACGTCAACCCTACCGGCAGTTGACCTTCCCAATCCCTGACGTGACACCACTTCCTAGGAGAGTCACCAAAATGTCCCACCTTAGGACCCTAACCCCCAAAAGGCAGTCGCCCCAGATACCATGAAGGGGAACTGCCCCTTTGTCATACGCTGACATCGCCAGACGCACGGAATGCAGCGCTGCTATCATAGCAGTGCCTCTCACGCCCCAAAGCATCAGCCATCATAAACGGATCCCAAGAAGGGTTGACCCCTACCTTACCCACTCACTGAAGGTTCATATTACCTTCCCCTATAAATAGCCCCCTCCTGGGCACATTGAAGGGATCTTATGTATCGTTATTCTACCCGTTCATTTGAGTTCCCTGTTCATTCACTAACCCTATATTGATTACTTACTTGCTTTGCACTTAGAATAGTACCTTTTAGCCTGGTCTTTACCTGTGCTAAAGGTATCACCCATACAGTAACCATCTCCCCCCAAAGGGAACATAGTGGGCTTATAGATCCCAACGGTACATTGGCGCTGTCTGTGGAAAACTATAAACTTCTATTCCCATTCTTATACCAGCTGACCAAGGATATTTCTTTTTCCGATAGCTAAACATGGCTGTTACTACGAGAAGAGCAGAGCAAACAAGAGCCGGAACCCCTGAAGGTCACGTGCAAACGGTTCGTTCCAACTCCCCGTTGTCCATGCATTCAGCCCCTGCCGAACAAGTTGTCGGCGAGGCCCTTCCCCCGGTGCTACAGTCAGTTGATCCCCAGTTACCCGCAGCAGGTGCTGGAGCAGCATGAGAGAATCGTCACGTTGTCATACGCGAGGCCCAAGGAGAAAATTTAATCCCTACTCAACCACCACCACCAGGCGTCCGTTTCGGAATGCCACTACCCACTGCTGGCCCACAAACCGTCTTACCAGTTTATCAGCCACGATCTGCCCGAAGCCAGCCATTACCCCTGTATAATGATTATCATATTCCTGGGGTTACCCCATATCCCCAGGCCCTACGATCAGAGCATACTCACTCCTTTCCCTACACCTTTCCCTGCCGGTTATCCGTTCCATGCCTACGCGATACCGCCTCATAACCCTGTCGCCCCACAGCCCCAAGGATCATTTATGAACCCAGGTCATCCACAATATGTCGCCCACCAAGGCCCCACCCTCTCTTATTCTGTTGAAGCCCCAGTTGCACCTCGCCAACCCCCTGGCCAACATGCACACAACCCAGACCTACGGGTAACACATGCTACTATTTCAGGACGCAACAAACCCTTGACTGACGTCCTACGCCTAACTCCTATACCTCTTAGTTTCAAAGGCCCTTCCAATATCACCACATATGTTGGCGACACTGACCCCTTCGAATGGATCCAAAAGTTCGAAGCGGCGATGACTCTTCATAGTGAAACTGACCTCCTCATGTGCCGAACGTTCCCAATGCTCCTGGGTGGGAGAGCTTTGACATGGTACACCACCTTACCAACTGGTAGCATTTCTTCTTGGGATGATTTGGCCAGTAAGTTTCAAACCCATTTCGCAACCAGTCGCCCTGTTCCCAAATCCGTCCACTCTCTGGAAAAGATTCGACAACAATCAGGAGAGTCCCTTAGGTCCTTCCTGGACCGCTTCGATAAGGAGGCCCTACAAGTGCAAGGTCTAGACCCTAAAGTGCAGGTGCATATACTCCTTTCGGGCTTGAGACAAGGAGCGTTCACCTACGAGTTAGCCCGCCTTGAAATAACGAATTTGGAAGAAGTTAAAAAGAAGGCCCAAAAGTTCATGCAGATAGAAGAATACAAGGGAAGTAGAACTGATGACTCCTCCAACAGCCAGATGCAAAAGCCCACTAAAGGTAAGGTGCAGGGTGACGACGACAAGAAAACCTAGAGTTCCTCCTGATACACCGACCGCCCTTCGGGGCGTAGTCACTCGGGACGCCGTCCTCACAGTGCCATCCAAACTGAGTACAAGGAGGAACACAAAGACTCCTCCCAGCGCCAAGAACCAAGCAAGGAAACCACCGTGTGTTGCAAGTTCCACCAAAGTATGAACGCAGCAAATAGCCAAAAAGAGCCAACCAACCTCGATACCGGTCCCGCCACGACCGCAGCCGGAGAGAAGACTCCCCAAGAGGCCGCAACACGCCGGCCAGCCCGCGCCGTAGAGGAAGACGAGAAGATGACGATGAAGACTCGGCTTTCATCAAGCACATGGTGATTAACATGATCTCTGGCGGTTTGAGTGGACGTGGAGAGACGGCCAACGCCAGGAAGAAACACTTGAAGCAGTGTTTGGCGGTGGCGGGTAGAGTCATTAGCAAAGTCAAAGTTGATTCAGGCCCCACCAAACCCAAGATCGTCTGGGACTACAGCGATTTGGGAGATGTTCTCCCTGGACATGATGAACCCCTGGTAGTTCAAGCAACAATCGCCAACTTTGGCGTTAACCGTGTGTTTGTTGACCACGGCAGCTCCACTGATATTCTATTCTTGCCGTGTTAAACCTTATTATGTAACACCGCGTGAAAAGCTTTTTTTTTCAAAAATAAGAATTATTGGACATTTTATGTAACACCCTGTGTTAACCCGGTTTGTTAACATGTCATCGTATTAAGCCACGCTTAATTAAATGTTGCGGAATATCTTTTTCTTTTCAATTATGATGCCATTATCATTACCAAGTTGAATTACTTAATTCATTTTCATAAAACATTGCCTGTATGGAAATTGCAAGACATCTAACTGAAATACCTCATAATATAAATATAAAGTGAGTATCTAAGGTCACAGATCTACAACACGTAGTCTGGACAACATCTTGATACATTATACCACTAACATCTGAAAAATAAAGACAAATCAATGTGGCATGGACAATCCCCTTGCTCACCAAATAAGGAAACAAAGCCCCAACAACAGTCTCAACTCAAATATCATAATAATGACAGAAAACATAAACAACATCCAATATCCAGTCATGTCAGCATACAACAGTATATAATCAACTAAGCTCTGGCATCCTGTCGCCAGAGGCATCAGCCCCTAAATCACCTGAACCTGAAATAAGCATCCCCAAACGTGGGGTGAGATCTCTAAACAAGAAATCTCAGTAAGACAATGGGTCCTCAAGGATCTTCCACCCCAAGCTCACTTACATGTGCAATATAAGCACAAAAGCATTTATTCAATATAAGTTCCAAAATAGTGCAATGCCACAAATAATCATGTCATGTGTGTTATAACAATTATACTGATCAGAGAGGTGCATGAATCCATCTAAACCCACACAGTATTAGCCATTGTTGTACTCGCCCACAGGACCGCCCCTTGGCCTCCTGTGGCGTAACACCACATACATATTATAAGAGATTGCACTTAACAACTCATTAGCATTTCATAAACAGTACATGAAAACACATTATGCATATAAACCACCCCCCCATGGGCAGTGGTGGGACCAAACAATGGAAAAGCCGAGGACACGAAAGCTTACCTTGCAAGCTAACAATCCAATGCCAAGAGTCTACACAGCTCAACATCCACAAACAGTACAATCACAATCTGTTTGGACCAATAATTATATCAGTAATCATAGCTCATACGCATAAACATAAAGACTACGTTTTCCTTTTACGATTTATGTCTTAAGACTTCCCACAAAGCCACAAGCCCTTAATCCCTTGATTTTGACTTAGTTAAGCATTTACAGAAGTTCAACTTCATCAAACTAGGGTCCACAAACCCACAAATCAAATCTGTATGAACAGTACCTTACTGTTCATCGAAAACCCAGAATATCCGGATATATGTCGGGGGCATATCCGGATATCCCATATCCGGATATCCAGAACCCCATATCCGGATATCAATATCCGGATATCATATCCGGATATTTGCGACAGAATGCAGTTCTGCATTTTCGCGAAGATATCATCCAAAGGTTCCTCTTTTAACCATTTAAAATGTTAAAGCATGCATTTTAACTCTTTTCTATGGGCAATCCATGGAATTGACCAGCATTCATGATCATTTGGAACATTGCAGGCTTGATTTCAAAGTTCGAGACATTCAGCGGAGGAGGAACATAACCTCGTTCTGGACCATTTCTGAAGGGAGCAGCCATATCATTCAATGATGGCCCTCTTCCTCCATTCAGTCCTTCATCATTTTCATGATTGTTATTGTTTCCATTGTTACCATTCCCACCGTTACTTAAAACTTCAGCATTGTATGATTTCTTAACCTTTGAACTCTTCTTCTGTTTCTGAAGGTTCTCTCGGGTTCTGGATCAAAAACTATTATTTCCAGTTCAAGTTCTGTAGGTTATGTGCTCATACAATGGGAAGTGGTTAAATTCAAAAAGAAATTCAAAAATATCAACAGTGTTTCCTCTAAAACGCCCTTTCTTGCCAAATGATCCCCGGCAACGGCGCCAATTGCTTGGTCGAACCGCGACCTGCTCGGGAATAATTTAAAGTTGTAGGAGCAAGAGCACAGAGCAATATTTAGATTTGCCAACAGAAGCAATTTACTCTGACTGAGAGTAACCCTTTTCGACTATACGCAAGCATACGTGTCAAGCAATATAGGGTGTTTTAGTCCCAGATTTATCGTCCTCAGGGAGCAATTGTGAAGTAAGAAACGTTCAAGGAAACTAAACTTGTAAAAATAAAATACAGAAAAGCAACTATTCTCGACCAACCCTCACAAAGAGCAATCTCTAGTCAGCTAGTTAAACAATGTTAACTGTTTTGAACCTAGATGAGAGCAGTGATAACTTAGTATGATCATCGAATGTAAATGCATCAATTTGAAGTAGTTCAAGAGTAATCAGTGAGATGAGAGTAAAATCAGTAATGTAAACACTAGTAAAGTGTTGTGGAAAGAGTTGCAACAAAAGATAGATGTGGGGTTGATTTCTGAGATGGTTAAGTAGGTATTCACGGGCTCCATATTTTCATCCCTTTGGTTAAACCTGCTTGGTAGCATATTTTATAAGTGGAATCTGCTCCTTCCTTTACTTTGCCTTAGGATAAGAAGAGAGCAAGGCCTTACCCCCACCTTACTCCAGAGGTCTTAGAGTTACAAACAAGGAAACAATGCTGCCTTCTCAAAAGAGCATGGATTCACATAGAAGTGCTCCTCATTTCGGGTGTTTCTCCCTCCTTTCTTCAGGCTAAACTACCCCAAGATCTTGAGACTGCTCCACACGCCCCTGTCAGTGTTTCATCGACCGAGTGGTCCCGGGATGAGGTTGCAGCCCAAGGGGTTTCACAGAATCAATATATTAAACCAAAGAGCAACTCAGATTTCATTTATAAAATATGTGTTCCTTACAAAGTTATCCTAAGACTAAAGGGATTACTTCTATGGAACCCTTACCTACTTAAAGAAAATTAGCTCCTAGCGAGCATTTTTCTAAGAAAAACAAAAGGAATAATAAAAACAATCCTAGAATGTCTCTCTCCTTTTGGTTGTTTGCTATGTTCCTTTTATAGGGCCCTTCATTTAATCCTCAATGTTCCCTTCATCAAGGGCTATGCTTTCTCCAAATCCTCTCCAATGGTAGCTCTGCTCCTTGCCAACTCAGCTCTTAATAGGAATATTCTCCAATCGCGGCCTTGCTCCTTGCCAACGCAGCACTTGATGATAGTGGCCCCCCTTGCTTTTGGTTTCTCTTTGTGCGCAAGAATTCTAGGATCAGGGAGACATGCCCACTATTTCTGCTATAGCTGATGTGGCGGCTCCTGATTGCTTCCTTTTCTTGCTTCTGTACTGTAGCAGGGAGACACCTCCACCTTCTCTGTTGATGCTGACGTGGAGGCTGCTGATTGCTTCCTTTTCTTGCTTCTCTACTGTAGCAGGCTTTATGCTCCCTTTATTTGCGCAACACCTCTCTTTCTTCTTAAATGTGCAGCTCCTCTTGTTAGGTCTTAGGTTTCCTGATCAAAACAAATTAACCCAATAATCATATGTGAAAAAGATAATGTTAATTTGCTCCAAGCCTACTCTAATTCCTATTTCACGTATTGCTCTGGTCTGCTTCTTAAAACTATTGCTCCTCATGGAAGAAGGAGGTTAAGGAGAGTAATTCTGAATTAAAACTCGGGCTTGATGGAACAATATGTACCTAATGGACCTCAACTTTTGTGGATCATCAAACACCCCAAAACTAAACATTACTCGTCCCGAGTAATCCCTTGTTACTTTCACTCTTCTTGTGCTAGATTAATGCTCCTTGAGATTTATCGATAGAGAGTTAACAGAACTTCTTCCATTGCTTCATTGGAGCATCCATCTGACTTGTGAGGTTTCACCAGGTTCAGTGTGTATGTGTGACTTCTTTCACTCTTCAGTCAGTTCTCTCACTGCGTTGCTGTAGGAATGAACTTTTAACTTCTAGCTTAATTGCTCCCCTCTTCATCATTTTTTTCTTAGGTCTTTTTGACTGGAAGTCAACTACCCTTGTCTTTGCATAGGGTTGACCTTCAACAGTGTGCTCTTTGAGCGGTTCTTGCTCCTAACCTTGATGTTTTAGGGCCCTTTTGGCACAGTTCTTTGGAGCAGAGGAGCTGACCTTTTTTTTTTAAACCAGAGGTAGAGCAGCTCGAAATTCCTTCCCTCAGCAACTTCATGAATTTGCTGACTATAGGAGCGTCCGATTTTTGTGTAGTGTTCCTGAGCTTGGTGTTGCTCCAAATCAGATTGATGTTCTACGTTACTTTGTCTGACACTGTAAACTCTCCACAGCATCTCGAGGAGCAAAAATCTGAACAGACGAATTGATGGGTAAATCAGGACGCTCAAGACGGTAAACTAAACAAGAATTAAAAGAAAAAGTTTTGAAAAACAAGTAAATCAGGGTGGCGAATCCCTGGTACACCACAGAGGTTACTTTCCAAGAGCAAATCAGACACAATTCACCCGAAATATGCAGGCATTCGTTCCAGAAAAATTTAATTAAGTTAAATAAGCGGAGAACGAATAAACCTGGGGTCACCGGAGTGACCCTTATTGCTCCTCAATTTCTTGATTTGCTCCATTGTAGGGAGCGGTCATCACTATTTATGGTGGGAAGATATTTGGGAATGGTGGGTATGGAGTCTGCCCTTTGAATTTTTCTCCCCAGTTACTAGCAAAGACTTGATCACGAGCTCTGCAGTATAGTCTGAGTTGAATATCCTCTTCTATATTTTTCATCAATTCATCCCTCAGGAGCCTGATCTCCCCTTTCCAGTCATTCATTTCTTCTTCATGGGCCTGTTCCTTCTCTTCCACCTTCTTCTTCAGTGATTCCACTGTCTTCACCAGGTCCTTAACTGTATTCAGCAAGTTTGAAGATCCTTCCCCTTCCTCGATCTTCTTTTTCAAAGGCTGAGGCTCAGCATTCTTTATCTGGTCTAGTTCCTTCTGCAGGGCTATTTTTTCTTTTTCAATAAGCATGGTGGCTTCTTTAAAAGCTTGCAGCTCCTTTCCGACTATTTCCTCTAAGGCTTGCACCTGGACAGCCAGAAGATCTGCGCCTAGCCCAAACAGAGTGTGACAAGTCATGCCACTTGTTTCAACCAGAAACTGCCTATTTTCTTTACTTGTGGAGGCTCTCTTGAAGGGAAGTTTCTCCCTCCTTTGAGCTCTCCCAAGTTCTTCCTTCACATTGCCTGAGATTTCGTTCTCTTCTTCCTCCTTTTCTTCTTTTTCTTCCTCTCCCTCACTCTCCATTCCTTCATTTTCCCTGATTCTTTTTAACGTGGACTGGTCAATGTTCGCCCCTTCTGGGATGGTTTCCTCCTGAATCGGAGTAGTGGCTTTCAGACCAGCCCTTTGGCACATTTATGTGACCAGACAGGGGAAAAAGAAGGGAGAGTTCCTTGGTGCATTGGACACCAACTGCTTGTAGACTATTTTCCCAACGTTGAACTTCTTTTTGGTCAAGATGCAGAAAACCAACACTACTCTTTCCCAATTCACTCTAGAGTCATTACTCACAGGCATCAGACGAGAGTTTATGAAATGCGTCCATACCTTGGCCTCAAACTTGAGGTGTTTCCTCAGGATGGATTCCCTGGTTCCCCAGGTTGCTCCCTCTGTGCCTATTTCGCGGAGCACTTCCCCAGTCATGGCCTCATCTCCTTAGCCAGCACAGTATCTTTCGAACGCGTCTTGTTTGGTGGGAACTGAAGCCGTGTTGTAGGCTTCGTTGATCTCCTCAGGGGAGAAGTCCACCTTCACTCCTTTGATGAGGAGCTTTGGGAGATCTTCTCTCTTTACCCCCTCCAAGAATGCAGTTACGAACTCAGTACGAGCTCTTGAGGGAGGTTCCACAAATAGCTCCCAGTCCAGCGTTGTTATATCTTCTGTCATCCACCGTTCGAGTTCTCCATGCTTGGAGTTGAAAACGATGCCTCTTTCAGGTATGATTGTCCGGTCTACTGTGGTGTTGCCCGCCTTTTGCTTCTTCCCTATTCGAGTTCTCTTGTTCGAAGCGGAAGCAACGGGGATGATGGCTTTTTGGCGTGTCATGGTGTAAGCTCTGAGTTAGGGGAGTGTGGTAAGGAGTAAAAGATTTTGCTTTCTGAAAGTTGAAGGAGTTGCAGGTATGAAGAAGGTGGGTTGATGTTTGTTTATAAAGGGAAGAGAGAATGGGATGTGATTTACGGTGAGTGGTGGACAGGGGAGGGGGAGAGTGGGTCTTTAATGCGTGTGGGAAAAGCAACTGTCCTCTGCTCTGACGGTTCCTTTCTTTTTTGAAAACTGCCACCTCTGTTTGATTGGAGTGGTGTGACAGCTATGACCAGGAGTTATTGTCCAGTCGATTGCTTCAGCCGCTCAATCTTCCTTCTTCTGTGTAATCTGCGGCACATTGCAGGCCCTTGGATGAAAAGGTGCAAGTGGGAACAACCTACTCTAGAGTTTATGTTCAGAAGAGCTAAGTTCTAGGTGTTGGTTTCTCCTTGTTTTTGGGATCAGGTTGCTCAGGAGCAACCCCAAAACTAGCTTCCTGCAATGGTCAGCAAAAGTTTTTCTTATTTTTAAACAAAACATAAAAAAAAAAAATTCTGGGTTGTCTCCCAGTAGCACTTCGTTTATAGTCCTAGCTCGACTTGATGCTCCCTTGTTCAAACTTTGGCTGGGTCATTGAGATGAGAAGTCTGTTCATCATGCTCGGTGATCCCCCTGTTGTACTTTTTGAGTCTGTGTCCATTCACCCTGAATGTTGCTCCGGAGTACGTGTCAAGCAATTTACTCTGACTGAGAGTAACCCTTTTCGACTATACGCGAGCGTACGTGTCAAGCAATATAGGGTGTTTTAGTCCCAGATTTATCGTCCTCAGGGAGCAATTGTGAAGTAAGAAACGTTCAAGGAAACTTAACTTGTAAAAATAAAATACAGAAAAGCAACTATTCTCGACCAAGCCTCACAAAGAGCAATCTCTAGTCAGCTAGTTAAACAATGTTAACTGTTTTGAACCTAGATGAGAGCAGTGATAACTTAGTATGATCATCGAATGTAAATGCATCAATTTGAAGTAGTTCAAGAGTAATCAGTGAGATGAGAGTAAAATCAGTAATGTAAACACTAGTAAAGTGTTGTGGAAAGAGTTGCAACAAAAGATTGATGTGGGGTTGATTTCTGAGATGGTTAAGTAGGTATTCACGGGCTCCATATTTTCATCCCTTTGGTTAAACCTGCTTGGTAGCATATTTTATAAGTGGAATTTGCTCCTTCCTTTACTTTGCCTTAGGATAAGAAGAGAGCAAGGCCTTGCTCCCACCTTACTCCAGAGGTCTTAGAGTTACAAACAAGGAAACCATGTTGCCTTCTCAAAAGAGCATGGATTCACATGGAAGTGCTCCTCATTCCGGGTGTTTCTCCCTCCTTTCTTCAGGCTAAACTACCCCAAGATCTTGAGACTTCTCCACACGCCCCTATCAGTGTTTCGTCGACCGAGTGGTCCCGGGATGAGGTTGCAGCCCAAGGGGTTTCACAGAATCAATATATTAAACCAAAGAGCAACTCAGATTTCATTTATAAAATATGTGTTCCTTACAAAGTTATCCTAAGACTAAAGGGATTACTTCTATGGAACCCTTACCTACTTAAAGAAAATTAGCTCCTAGTGAGCATTTTTCTAAGAAAAAAATAATAAAAACAATCCTAGAATGTCTCTCTCCTTTTGGTTGTTTGCTATGTTCCTTTTATAGGGCCCTTCATTTAATCCTCAATGTTCCCTTCATCAAGGGCTATGCTTTCTCCAAATCCTCTCCAATGGTAGCTCTGCTCCTTGCCAACTCAGCTCTTCATAGGAATATTCTCCAATCGCGGCCTTGCTCCTTGCCAACGCAGCACTTGATGGTAGTGGTCCCCCTTGCTTTTGGTTTCTCTTTGTGCGCAAGAATTCTGGGATCAGGGAGACATGCCCACTATTTCTGCTATAGCTGATGTGGCGGCTCCTGATTGCTTCCTTTTCTTGCTTCTGTACTGTAGCAGGGATACACCTCCACCTTCTCTGTTGATGCTGACGTGGAGGCTGTTGATTGCTTCCTTTTCTTGCTTCTGTACTGTAGCAGGCTTTATGCTCCCTTTATTTGCGCAGCACCTCTCTTTCTTCTTAAATGTGCAGCTCCTCTTGTTAGGTATTAGGTTTCCTGATCAAAACAAATTAACCCAATAATCATATGTGAAAAAGATAATGTTAATTTGCTCCAAGCCTACTCTAATTCCTGTTTCACGTATTGCTCTCGTCTGCTTCTTAAAACTATTGCTCCTCATGGAAGAAGGAGGTTAAGGAGAGTAATTCAGAATTAAAACTCGGGCTTGATGTAACAATATGTACCTAATGGACCTCAACTTTTGAGGACCATCACTAACCTTTGCGAAGAAAAACCAAGTCTTGTGTGTCATTTTCGTGCACCCTTTGAAGTCATAATTTGTAGACTGACTTGTGAGCTCCAATAGCACTTGTGGCTCTATTTTGAAGCCTTTGGGTAAGCACCATCACCTTGATCATGAGTTTTAAATGTTAAAAGTTGAGTTTTGGCATGATTAATGACATAAACAAGTAACCAACGTGATAACTGACCTGGAGGGGTTTAAAGATGCATGCTTTAACGTTCTTATGGGTTAAACATGGATCCTTGGAAGCGATATCTCGCAAAATGCAGAAACTGCATTATGTTGCGAAATATCCGATATGATATCCGGATATGGGGTATGGTGATATCCGGATATGGATATCCGAATATGATATCCGGATATGGATATCCGAATATGATATCCGGATATGGATATCCGAATATGATATCCGGATATGGATATCCGAATATGGCCCTGACTTATATCCGGATATTCTGGGAATTTCGGAACAGTAACGGTACTGTTCATACAGAATGCTATTCTGGGTTTGTGGACCCATTATTGGTTAATGTGGACTTCTGTATAATTAATCTAAGACATAATCTAAATGATTAAGGGCTTACGGCTTTGTGAGAAGCCTAAAGACATGAAATGTAAAGGAAAGGCGTTGTCTTTATGTCATATACTTGTAAAGTATGAATATTGATATGATTATTGGTCCAAACAGATTGTGATTGTGCTGTGTGTTTTGAATAAATTCAGAAAAAAATTTAGAACCATAGCATTTCGTGATTAATCGGTAAATTGACTTTGATTCTCTATCGACCAAGAATTTTGGACCAATACCATGGTTAAAGCTGGGCAGTTTGAAATCTAGGCACAGTGTAGTAATCTTTCTACCACGATGTTGATAAAGAAATGGTTTCAAAAAAAAATGGCTTGAATTCCTGAGCAGGTGTAGAACTTGGATTTTGTTCGATTGCTTAGAGGTAAGCTTTTGTGTCCTCGGTTTAGCCATTGTTGGTTCCACCAAACCCTATGGGGGGATGGTTTATATGCATGATGTGTTTTCATGATATCCTGATTTATTGAACTGCTATTGAGCTGTTATGTGCAAGTGTTTATGGTATGCATGTGGTGTTCCACCTATACGGTAAGTGTTACGGCCCAGAACTCATATTTTATTACACTTATTTGTTACTCTTGGTTGGTAATTTTAGGTTTTATTTGAATTAAATAAAGGTATTTTGGGTTAAATTAGAATTCTAGTTTTTAATTGGGTTTAATTGATTTTCGTCATAATTTTCCAGATTTACACTACTTTCGTATTTTGACCATATCTCACTCTACAGATGTCCGATTGACTCCGTTCTTGTTGCGTTTTGCAGCTAACAGGAAGGGCTATAATCGCTATTTCAGCTACTGAAGCTCAATTCGGACGGGAAGATGGTCTAAACCTGAGCTCAAGATGACGTGTTTTTTGCTGGAATATTATTTCATTATTGGACTTGTAATTTAAATTAAAGCCCAATTATTTAAGTGGCCCAAAGCCAAATTAGTTTTATTTTATTATTTTATATTGCATTTTAGACGAATGGGCCGGGCCGATCTGAATTAAGCCCAGCCCAAATTGATTTTTGAACCCTAGGGGCATATGTAGGAGAGGGGGAAAACATTTTGGTATTATGTAATTTTCGATTTGGAGGATCAAGACACTTTTCTCTGAAGCGTTCTTCGCGTTCTTCATCTTCTTCTTCTTCTTTTTCTTTTATGCAATTTAATTTGTAATCATGTTTATCCTAGCCATGCTAGGCTAAACCCCTTTTAATCAACCTAAGGGGAAGGGATTCCATGGATCTGTTTAGAGGATCTGCGATCAATCTCTAACCAGATTTATTTCTTTACCCTAACTCAGATCAATATCGTGCGATTGTGGATATTCGATCTGAGGTTCGCGATTGCGATTATGGGTGAAGAATGATCATCAGATTTGATGATCCGATTAACCTCAATTGGAAATAAGGATTCTGATTCAATTGGGATTAATCGTGAATTTGGTAATTTTTCTAATTCTTTAACCAGATTTGTTTCTTTTCCTAACTCAGATCGATATCGTGCGATTGTGGATATTCGATCTGAGGTTCGCGATTGTGATCATGGAAAAGGGATAATCATCAGATTTGATGATCCGATTGTTCTCAATTGAAAATAAGGATTCTGATTCAATTGAGATCAACCGTGAATTTGGTAATTTTTATCCAATGAAGGACATCCATGGAACCCTAACCTTAGGTTGGTTAATTTTGAATTACGAATTTTAATCCCAATTTTATATTCTGTCTTTTAAATTATTCAAACTGAAATCAAAACCCCCCTTTTATTTTCTATTTTCAGCAACGATTTTCACCCAAACAATTTCCTTGAGAGACGACTTAGGGTTTCCACTTTACTGCAAATTTTCTGAACCCTAAATAAAAATAATTTTTAATTTGCACGAGTTCGACAGCTCGTGTCAAATTTGGCGCCGTTGCCGGGGAAATTGCATCGGTCTAAATCGTTTCTGTTTCTAAAAAAAAAATAAATAAATAAATAAAAAAATTGAATTGTCTTTTAATTTTCGTTTCAGTTTCAATTTTCATTTGAATTATCTTTTCTGTTTCAATTTTCTTTTTAATTTTCGTTTCTGTTACAGAGTTTAAAAGAAAAATTTAAAAAAAATTAATGTTCTTTAATTCCCCTTAATTTTTTTTAATTCTCTTTTATTTTAATTTTCGTTTTCTTTTTTTGTTTAAAAAAAAAAAAAAAAAAAAAAATTTGTTTTTGAATTATCCATTTTTGTGTGTTTCTATTTTTCTGAGCATACCTTAGTACAAGCATCCACAGTCCAATCCTCAGCAGCTTCTACAGTAGCATCAAGCATGAATAATCAAAGAATTGAAAATAAGCTTGAAGAGTTAAACTCGTTGGTGAGACAATTGGCAGTAACACAGATAGTGCAGCCTCCCACTCCACAGATGAGCAACTTGTGTGGTATCTACTATGATCCTCTTCATCCCACGGATGTCTGCCCTTCCTTTCATAATAGCATCCCTCTAGTTGACCAGACAGTAGCTGCAGTAGGAGTTTTTCCAGGAAAATTGCAGTATCAGCAGCAGCAATACAATCCCTTCTCTAATACTTACGATCCTCGCTGTAATCCCCACTTGAATTGGAATCAGAACCTGAACCAGCAGAGCCTTCCTCCTTATCAACAGAGGCAAAATTTCCAGCAGGCTGTACCCCCACAACATTTGCAACAGGAGCCACTAGCCCAACAGCAAATCAATTGCGGTCCTTCACTAGAAGATTTGGTGAAACAGATGGCGACGAGTAACTTGCAATTTCAGCAGCAGACTGAATCTACAATTCAGAACCTGCAAACACAGATTGGGCAGTTGGCAACATCAATGAGTCAGGTTCAACCTCAAGGTTCCAGCAATTTTCTTCCTCCGCAAACAGTTCCAAAACCAAAAGTGAATGCAAATGCCAGTGCTATATCTCTAAGGTCAGGCAAGCAACTGCATGAGCCCCAGCAAGCTACAGTTGAGGATGAACTAGCATTGGAAAAAAATAAGACAGTGCAAGAGAAGCGAAAACTTGACAATGAACCTGAGTTCTCTGTTCCGCTTCCCTTCCCTCAAAGAGCCATCAATTCCAGGAAATTGGCAGAAATAGCACAAGAGAAGGAGTTACTAGACACATTCAGGAAGGTTGAAGTTAACATTCCTCTCTTAGATGCAATCAAGCAGATTCCAAAATATGCCAAATTCCTAAAAGAATTATGCATCAATAAGAGGCGACTGAAGGGAGACGAGCTAGTTAACGTGAGCCATAATGTATCAGCCCTCATCCAACCCATACCTGAGAAATGCAAAGATCTAGGAACATTTACTATTCACTGCATTAGAGGAAGTTCTATATTTGATGATTGCATGCTAGACTTAGGTGCTTCCATTAAAGTCATGCCTGAGTCTGTTTACAAGTTCCTTGGTCTTGATCCTTTGCGTGCTACTGGTGTTATTATCCAGTTAGCCAATAGGAGCAATGCTCACCCTTCTTGTTTAATTGAAAATGTTTTAGTCAGAGTAAATAACCTGATATTTCCTGATGACTTTTACATTTTAGATATGGAGGGTGAGTCTCCTAGTAGTACACCCCCAATCATACTTGGGAGGCCCTTTTTGAAAACTGCAAGGACCAAATTAGATGTGCATGCTGGGACTCTATCCATGGAATTTGGTGATAGCATTTTACATGTTAGCATATTTGATTCCATGAAGCATTCTAAGGTTCAAGTTGAGCATTCAGTTTCATGCATAAATGTGATTCATGATGTGGTTGGTAAGGTTGATTCTGAATTGATTAATGATTGTGCATTACCTGTGAATTCTGACCTACCTATTAATGATTCTGAATTTGTACTAAATGTGAAGTTAGGCAAGACTCCCCATTCTGGTAATGATTTTGATCCTAACTCTCATGGACCCAAGATGAAATGGGTACAAAAAATTTCTTCCTCTATTTTTAGTATGCAGAAAAGTTTGCGTAAGGTTGGAAGAAAGGATCAAGAGAAGAAGAAATGCATACATAAAAGAAGGCCCCCAAAGTTGCGTGATAAGCAGATGGGGAAGAGTTGCACAATGATTGGCCATCACCTCAAAGTTGTTCATGAAGGACCCCAGAAGCAACCTGTGGAGACAGAGGCTCTACTCACTGATGTTGTTTATCCTCCTTAGGGAGTCCAGGGAGTCTTCTTCCCTCTTTTTTCTTTTCTTTCTGTTATTTGCATTTTTCTTTTTCTTTCTTTCTTTTAGTTTTTGACTTCCGTAGGTAGATTTTCCTCTTCTTTCTGGTTATTATTGAGTGGTACATGGATTATACTTAAATCACAGGGTTTGATAGAAATTTCTGCTTAGGCCTGGTTCTTGATTCTTGGATCGCATTACTTGTTACTTGTTACTTGATACTGTGCTGCTGATTGCATGATTTGGTATACCCTTGTGAGGTTTTTGAGCCTGTAGACATGGTCTTCATATGTAGGCCAGTCTTTCTTTCTTGTGTGATTCTACTCTTGATTGTTGTCCTCTAGAACTTGCTCTTGTTCTTTTTGAAACTGCACTTTTCACTTGCATGCATGAATATGATTGAGGCATTCTTTCTTTCTTTCTTTACCCACTTTAGCCAGATAGCCATCCCTTATATTATTATCCCTTGGTGAGCCCCTTTGAGCCTTTCTACCCTTTATTTCTTCAGCCGCATTACAAACCTAAGTGAAAAACCAATTGATTCCCTACCCTGGAGATTTACTGAGCATTGGTTTCATTGTGATGTTTTGTTTAAGTGTGGGGGTTTGCCCGAGACGGACAAAAGTTTAAGTGTGGGGGTTGACCATCTGATTCATTTCTGCTATGTGGTTTTACAAAAAAAAAAAAAAAAAAAAAAAAAAAAAAAAAAAAAAAAAAAAAAAAAAAAAAAAAAAAAAAAAAAAAAACAAAAAAAAAAAGAAAAAAAAAGGAAAAAAAAATGTTTATTTCTATCTTTTCAGTATCTTTGTTTTATGTTCTTAGTTTAGTTCTTAACTTTTTCTCTTTGTAAATTTCTAGGGTGTTTAGCCTTCTCTTCCATATTCATCCATACCTTTACCTCAGCCCCATTACAACCCTGCATAAAGCCCTCTTGATTTGTGCATGCATGTTAGCAGTTGCAGTTGAAATTGACACGTCTTGTGATTTGAGAATAAGGAATTTTTGTCCTGATTATTTTATCTGTTCAAGACTTGTGATTTTTGTTATCTTTTGTATACTTGCTAATTATTGGAAAGGATTGGTTGATCTTAGTCTTTGCTTTT